>LUCG01035753.1:0-16518 GCA_001633085.1 Carthamus tinctorius | reverse complement strand
AAAATGTTTCATATAACTTTTTTTTCTTAATAAAATTATTTAATATATTTGTGTTTTTATATATATATATATATATATGGTCATATTCATTTACAAACTACTCTTATAATACAAACCGTGCAAATCATCGATTTTATTGGTTAAATTAATTTAAGAAAATCGTAAAACTGTTTAACTTGATGAAAATGTTTCATATAACTTTTTTTTCTTAATAAAATTATTTAATATATTTGTGTTTTTATATACAAATGAAAATGTTTCACCAGAATAAGAAAAATAAAGGAAAAATTTTCATCATAATAAAAAAACATGAACTAATTCATTTTTACATAAAAAAAAACACAAAAATATGAAACAATTTCATCAAAGAATGAATTGTAGAATATAATTTCATCATATTAAACAATTTCATGAACCAATTTCATTAACTTAACCAGTGAAATTGACGGTTCATATGGTTTGTATTCTAAGAATGATTTGTATTTGTTCGCCGTTCTCGTTTTGTCGTTAAAAAAAATTGACCGCTTATTGAGAGAGAGATATAGAGAAAGAGCCGGGTTCAAACGAGAACGACATATATTTAAAAGAACATGCGAACCAAAAAAATCATATATGATTTTGTGAAAAAAAGTCACGCGGGCGACTTTGGTCAAGTGACTTAAGTTCAAAATTTTCTATTAAATGTAAATTCGATGATGTGAACGTCAATAAATTTGTCCACCTCATTGTAATTCTTTTGTAAATATTTCATAAAGAGGTATTTAGATGAATATAGTAGATTATTGGTCAACACGGGACAAAACAACCCATAACTTTACTACAAATTACAATGATTGAGAAAATAACTACGTAGCACCCTAAATAGGAACCAAAGTTACCAAACCAACATGTGTTTTTTGATGCATTTTGTCCTTACGTAAAAGGACTACTCAATTATTTTCGTGGCTTCGTAACTTTGCTAGTTTTTGTCAAACATAATCTGCTCATCAGCTACCAAGCACTTTATCAACCAATGGAGAACTCTTATCAGTTAGTCTGGCATATACAGTCTTAATATTTTCAGCGTTTTTCATAACATACATGTCATACTATTTGTGAAACAAAAAACTAAAAACAACACAGAAACACCTACAACAACCATCAATTATTAATCAAATAAAGAAATATAGTAGATTATTGGTCAACATGGGACAAAACAAAAATACCCAAAACTTTGCTACAAATTACAATGATTGAGAAAATAATTACTGAGTCACCCTAGATAGGAACCACAGTTACCAAACCAACATGTGTTTTTTGATGCATTTTGTCCTTACGTAAAAGGACTACTCAATTATTTTCGTGGCTCCGTCCCTGTCCCCTTCTCCATCCCCAAAACCGCGTTCTCGATCCGATCCAAAATTATCGATTTTCGATTTTCACCATTGATTCTATTTTTTTTTACCATCCCTAAAACACAGTAAAAAAGACTTGAAAAGATAGCATTTAATATATATATCATATAGCATTTAATATCAACTTCAAACAACTAAACATGCTTATCCAAATGTTTTCCTCATATAGAAAAGAAAAAAAGTCCTAAAAACACGTTTAATAGTTTATACAAATAGTCCCAAATGTTGCTATTAGAAGATAATGTTTAGTAATTGAAGAGTGCCTCTTTAATATTTATATTTCATAGCATTTAATATCAACTTTTTGTATTTAAAGTAAAATCATAATAAATGATATTTACTTTCTTTTTGGTCATAGATAAATTAATGTGAAGAAATTCCAAGTTTCCAACCACACATTATCTATTTATTACACATGTTATTGCCAATTATTTTAATTGACAACAATTATTTTAGAAAAAAGGTTGATACTAGCAATCCCGATCGATCCATAATTATCTGTCAATTCTATAATGTGTGGGACATATCTGACTCACTTCAGTGGCTGTGACTATGAGAGTGCCCAGGACTTCGAACCTAATACCATTTGATTTTAGATAAACACTACTACTTCCATCTATTACCATTTGAGCTACGCATCATTGAAATTCATAAGAACAACTATTTGTTAGAGAAAATAAAGTTGAATAATGGTTATTTAATATAGTGCAATGGATAAATTGTCAAAAGGGTGAGTAATCAATAATCATCGACATCATAGTTGATTGTGGAATAATGAATAATCTTTTAGTTATCAACATCTAAAATTTCCGTAAACACAAACTAAAATTGAATATATTAAAAATAGTATATAAATAATATTTAGTTAGTTTCTTACTAATGGGAATACTTATGATTAAAAGTATTTATCAGTTTATCAGCTTCTCTAGGAAGTTAAAAGTTTTTGCCTTTTTAAAAAATGTTTATTGCTTTCCTAGGAAGCTATAAGCGCTATCCAAACACTTGAAAACAACTTATTTACTTTCTCAGAAAGCTGATAAGTTATAAACACCTTCAAATAAGCACTCCCAAACATCCCCTAAATTATGTCAATTCGTCAAACACTTTAGACGAGATATATTCTAATAAACAACTTTTTTTTATTTCGTATATTTTTAATTTGCATATATTTTTTAATTTATTTATTTCGTATATTTTTAATTATTCTAATTAAAAATACTTTATATACTTAATAAAAAAAAGAGAGAACTTAAGTGACATAGGTGTAAAGGACGTCAATAATTCACACGTGTTAACATACGTTACGTACCCTTAGGGGTGTTAGCGAGTCGAGCTTTTAACGAGCTACTCGAGCTCG
Organism: Carthamus tinctorius; assembly: GCA_001633085.1. Taxonomy (NCBI): domain Eukaryota; kingdom Viridiplantae; phylum Streptophyta; class Magnoliopsida; order Asterales; family Asteraceae; genus Carthamus; species Carthamus tinctorius. The sequence continues at coordinate 13,767 of LUCG01035753.1, read as the reverse complement.
AGTTCGTTTATATCGAGCTCGAGCTTAATAATACTCGAGCTTGAGTCAATCTCGAACACAAAATCGAGCTCGTTTGACTTACCGAGCCGAGATTTATAACACCAATGTTCGACTCGACTCGTTCGAGAACTCGATTAAATTTTTCGAGTCGAGCCGAGCCGAGCCATTCGAGCATACCTTTTTCGAGCCAAACATGCTCATGTATTTATTAATAATAGTATAAAAATATAAAAGTTATCGAGTTCAAGTTGATAAACCTACTATTCGACTCTGCTCGGCTCGTTAACACCCTACATTCTAGGTAGGTCAAATGTGTGTGATTGTTGCCTTAGATAAAAAAACGATATATGTTGGCGTACGTTTTTCACGATACCTATATAAACAAAAGTTTTTACTGAAAGTTGTTTTTACGATGAAAGAATACAAGTTTGCTTTCTTATGATGAACTTGTCTTTATAATTTCAAAGTTGTTTTTTGTATTAAACAATGCAAAAATTAAAAGGGGTTTAAATTCTGATCGTTTACCCTTTTGGTATGGCGTTTTATTGGTTGAACAATATTAAAATGTGAATAAGATGAATAATTACATGTTCAATATGTGTTGATTATTTTATTACATGATTAGACGTGGCCTAATATTGTCATGCTTATGCATTATAGGTTACATTTTTTAAAATTTATCAATGATCAAACCTCAAAAAACTTATGTAACTGAATTGATTATTACTAATATTAACATTTTAATCGTTGTATCATGAAAAAGTGAGGTCAAAACAATATAACTAATATAATCGTAGATGGTGGTTTAAGGGAAAACATAAAAAAAATAGAAAACCGAGGAACATCCTCGTAACCTTTGATCTAGACCATATGCACATGTGCCTAGAAGTAAACTAATTCGTTTTTTTTGCACGTCATTGTATTACAAATTATTTCTAGCCACATGCATGTTGTACAAATGAAGTTTTCAACTTTTTAAGTTTTTGTTTAAACCCGAGTTTATATAATCACGATAGTGTGAAATAAAAATGCAATGATATGATTTCTTTACCAAAATGTGAACGATATCTGTACTACAACTAACTTAGATTTTATTTGTTGACAAGATTCAATGAATGTGTCACAATTTTTAGTCTGAACTATTATTTATTGAAAAGATGTAATATCAAAAGATCTAAAATTCAAATTTTGTAATTTTTTTGTGATGAAATTTTATCAATAAATTTATACACATTAAATAATAAAGTAATGTTGTTATTGAAACTGTTATACCATGAGTATCGTTAAAATAACTTGGTCTTATATGATGCCAAGTCATTTTTTTAATGACCCCTATAAATATATAGACGAAGAATCGTGTCAGAATACAGGTTACAGTAAAAATCGTAAGCAAAGATTTTGATCCTTAGTTATTTTTAATAAAATGTTGATTTAATGCTTCATATTATATCCCAAAATAACCCATGAATCCGTTTAGAATAAAAGTTTGAGTTGATTCTCAATCAGGATTGATCCAAGATAGATGACTAGAGATGAATTATTTATATTCTTACGATAACTACTATTCTTATCCAAAGACCGTAACCAACACATTAGGGAATTTGGCCAAAACAACCATTTTAGAAATGTATATCTGTCTCCTAGCCATTTCTCTTTTAGTTTTTGATAAAGCGTCACACTTTCATAATATCCCATCCCTTAATTACGAAATTGGATAGAAAATGCATTTCTTTTTTCAAAATTTTCACCGTTCCATTATATCAATTCCATAATTACGGAATTGGGTAGTAAGTGTTTTTTTTGAAATGTCTATGGTAATTTACATTTCTACTCAATTTCGTGATTATGGAATTAAGTATTACGAAAATGTGACTATTTTTTAAGAAGTTGAAAGAGAAATCGTTAGGATACAAATATGTTTGTTTAAAGCAATGACACGTAGCTTAGTTGGTAATAAGTGAGGGTAGTGTTTGTCCAAAATCGAATGGTCATAGGTTCGAGCTTGGACTCTCCCGTAACCACAACCGGTGAATAAGTTAGATATGCCTTCTATATTATGTAATTGGCAAACGATTGTGGACCCATTGAGATGGCCGATATCAACCTTTTTGTCCAAAACATATTTGTTTAAACTTTAAAATGACAATTTTGACCAATGTTTTAAAAACGGGTTGACCCAGCCGGTCGAACCGGGAACCGGTGAAGAGACCGGTTCAAAAGTAACCGGTTTTATGACGTTTTTAAGGATCGGAGTAAACCGGCCGGTTTATTGATCGGAGTAACTCGTTTTTGAGTTTTTAAAATATTTTTGGATTGATGTTAACCTTGTTATTATATGTTTTTCGATTGATTTACAACTTATTATAATATGTATCTTTAATGTTTTAACTTGTAGACATCAAATTATTGGTTTTACATATATATATATATATATGTATATATATGAAAATGGAAACCACATAAAAAATGCTTGAAACCGGTTGAACCGTAAACCAATCATCACATCGATTCAACTAAAACTCGGTTTTTAAAACATTGATTTTGATTAATTTTTTACTATTTGCAATTTTGCATTTTAATTCTTAACCTAAGATCAAATGGGCTAGTTCAGTTGGATAGGTAACATCCTTATGGGGTGTGGGGTGAAAGCCACACTATCAGGGTTTGAATCCCACGGACGACACTTTCCTGAGATATCCAGACTCTGGATTTGGTCATTCGGGGCCGGGTTCAGGACCGGTTCGGGTTTGTCCATAGGGCCCCTAAAACCTGCCGGTCGGTATCAGCCATAGGTTGGGTTGAGTTGCAGCGGATTAGTGTGATTGTCCGTAAAAATGCCCGATACCGCTAGAACGTGTGTGTGCGCGTTAACTCGTCGTAAAAAAATTTTTTAAAAAAAATCTTAACCTAAGTATATAATTAATAACTTTTTGGTAAAAACACAAAGCTAGAAAATATAGATCAACTTTTCTTTTTTCCACGGAATGGAAGTTGACTACTAACAAACCCACATTTTTCGATTCCATGATTTGATTCAATGTTACAAAAAATCCTCATTCTATATATTCGCTACAAAAAAATTCGAACTAGATCATCTCCTTTCTCCCGATTTTTGCAGGTTTTCTTACTTATTATTATCATAGTTTGATCCTTTCTAAAGCTACTGTAAATCAATCACAGTTGATCGATTTTGGTAATTCCTATGCCGGTGTTGTTATTAGGTATTTTTAGTGGAATTTTGACTTGAATTCTTTCACTGTTCATCCCGGATTCAAATCAGAATTCTGAAGTTTCGTTGTATATTTCTTGGATTGAATTAAAAGTCTAGAGGTTTCCGTTTCGGAGATGGAAGTACAAGCAGGGCTTGTTGGTTCAGAGATTCATGGCTTCAAAAGCATGAAAGGTGTGTGTGTTTTGATTTTTGAGCTTTTGTTGTTTATGGATATGGTTTTGAAAACTGGAATTGAGTTTGTATTTTGTGAATTTGTGACATTGTGGTGCTGATTGTATTGTTTATGCTATGTTTTAACTGGAATTCAGGAGGTAGATTAATTTTGTTAACTTAAGTTAATGTTAAAAATGGTAAGATTTATGCAAGTATTGTGATCAAACATTAATGCTTAAAGGTTTAAACCAAATGAGAATGGTTTTTGTTGGGGAAATCTACATCAAGCTCACCGCAATTGCTTTTTGTAGAGTAAATGAGTATTATGTGTTAATGTATGTCTTTCTGCTGAAGTTAAAGAGGGAAAAATGGTGAGTTAGATGTAATGTTGGTGGTTGAGATTGATTCGATGTTGTGACTATCTCTTTTGTGTGGAAAACAATACCTGAAAAGGTGAAGCTTTTGCCTCCTTTTGTTGTTGCACCCCCTATGAAAATGTACATGTAGGATTTGAATTTAGTACGTATAGCTTATTCCGAATTAGCTCCAACCAATTGGGCGAGCAGCCTACCTGGCCGACTAGGAGACCGGGTGAGTTGTCCTTATATTATCTGATTTCTTTCTTTTAGCTAAGTTTTGAAGGGGGATTAATCGAAGATGGAATGAAATTGGGACTTGGGAAAGAAGGGAAAGAAAAGGCAAAGTTGTGTATGTTGTTGTCCACTGTCCCAATGAAATCTATGGTTATACTAATCCGACGTCATCCTTAAGAGCCATTCATCCATTTACTCGAAAGTCTCTTTTGATTAGTAATTATATTATTTTCAAGAATTTTGGAAACATAGTTGTACCAAGAAGTTATTATAATTTATAAATGTAAAGAGATGGTAAACCAAACTGCAGCATGAAACATTCAATATGTGAAGGGCACTTTTTCACATGGTACAACAATCATGGTTTTGCCGCTAAAAGTTGTTGTTCTATATGCTGAACATTCACTTACCTTTTGAAAGTTTCAAATTACATGGGCCACAAACCTTTTAAAGTTGCATGCCAAAAGATGTAGGAGTTTTCATGGGAACACAAGTAGACTGTTTATGAGTTGAAAAGAGAAGATGAAGCGACTCATCATTCATCTTAAGGAGTTAAAGAAAATGACATTCTTCTCTCTTTTCTTTAAATAAAACCTTGTTTGCAACACCCTAAGGCGAATTAAATAGTTTAGACTTCAATCGTGTAACCTTGAGTTATGGGGCCTTCGATTGTCAGTTTTCTTGCCTTTTGCAAGGAAAAATTCTCACTTTTGAGTTTGCATATTCTCCCCAAACATCTGATGTGCTATTCTCCCCAAACATCTGACTTGCTGTACAAAAGACGCATTTGATGCTAAAAAAAATTACAATGTCATATGTAACAAGATACAAAACTTAATCTATGGTTCGCAGAGCTGCAGTAAAGGGTCATGATATGTGTTTTTAGATTATTTACTATACCCTTTCCAAGTCAAGTATCGGTATTCTAAACGATACCCATAAAAAAGGCGAAGCTAAGTTCCTGTTAAGTACATCTGTATAGGCCTTCTATAAGTTATTATCATTTTTATGTAAACTATGAGAAAATTAGTGAACCGGTGGAACTGGAAGGACATACATCTGTCTCTTCAGCATATACATCTATCATGGTTACATAATTTGCTTATATTCAGTTAGATTTTCATTCTTAATCTATGTTTACTTCTTACTGAGACTGATGCTCAATCCCATTAACAGATTTGGACATTCCCAACATGATGGAGGAAGCAAAGACAAGGTGGCTCCGGCCAAATGAAATTCATGCTGTACTTTACAACCACAAGTATTTCAACATCAGTGTGAAGCCAGTCAATAATCCACCAAGTAATTATAAAAAGCACATGCAATTTCTAATATCACAGTCACTGGTACTATTATTAATGTAATTGTGTTTGAGTTTATGAATTCGGGAAAAGAAAAGGGATCAAACTTAAATACCAGGAGTGTGAAGCCCTGCCTGCCTTCCATGAGTTTGACGTTGCTTTAAAAGTTTCGGCATTTGTCGTCAGCATTGGCAGACAGTGGAGGTACAGTGTGCCGTTATCTAATTGTTTTCTTATGCAATCTAATAGGTGGCACCATTGTCCTATTTGACCGGAAGATGCTCAGAAATTTCCGGAAAGATGGCCACAACTGGAAAAAGAAAAAAGATGGAAAAACCGTAAAGGAAGCTCATGAACACTTGAAGGTGAGTTTTAATTTTCTTACCAAGTTTCGCCTTTGAGTTCTTATGTATATCCGGGAAAGAGTTCTTGAGTGGTCATTCACATATGGGAAAAAAGGACCGAGAGTCGCACAATATGTAATATAAGTTTATTAACATAAATATGCATATTGTTTGCCACCTAGTTGTTTTGATTTATACACTAATATAAGTGGAGGTGCACAATTTTGTTAATTCTTTTGTTTGATGGCTTCTTGTTTTATCAAGTAAGAGAGATATGTTCTAATTAAATAAGTAACTGTGAGCTAGAATTTTTGTAGTGTTGAACCCCAAAACTGTACAACAAGCCTTTTATTCAAAATTATCCAAGCCCTCTATTGGTCAGGAAACTCATCATTTTTTTTTGGATTTAACCATTATAAAGATCTTCGACATGGCTGTCAACCATGATTCACATGCAAGATTCAGAAAGCAACAATGGAATCCAATCCTTGAGTCCAAATTCTAGCCGAGGCAATCAGCCAAAGCGTATTATATGATTCAACGTTATTCACCTCCGATCATTGCCTTATTTCTGTTGTTTTAATCGGTTTCTGTATAAAGTTCGTTGATCCAAAACTTATTTTGCAGCCACATGAATATAGATATTCTATTATTGATATTTGGTGAAGTTGTAACTAATGTCTAATTGGACAAGAGCACATTTTCGTGATTAATATAGGTGTATTTGAGCTTACACATCAACAAAATACTTGCTTGTGCTTATATTTAGACAAAAAGTAAGTGAGTCAGGGATATTTGCTGAATTTAGTCGAGGAACTGGCCTAACTTTTTAGCGTTGGCCATCATTCCTTTTCTTCATCAAGTATTTGCTAAAAGCAGGGGTGTCCATTATAAGACCAGATTAATTATTCACGTTATAATACTGTGCGCTTATTGGTACATGATATAGTTGTCTATTACATGCTTTGTAACTTTCTATATTAAATTGTAACTTTCAATATTAAATTTGAGACACTTCTATTTTATCCTTAATCTGTTTTAGATTCTTATCATCTACTTTTCTTATCTTAGACATTAGTTACTTAGGCCTCTTAGTTTTGGCCATCTAGCATTATCATTTTGTGGGTCTCATTTATATGATGAGTTTAGCATCATGATGTGGTCGTGAATCCTATTTATTTAATGTGTGGAGAAATGAAGATTGGACCCATGAAAGGGAGAATGGAATGAAGAAGAAGTAGCGTATAAGTTAATTTCATCTACTCATCCTATTGTAATGAAGAGGTTTAGTGTATGTTGGCTTACATGATTTTCACTTCTACTTTTTTGAGGTTCTTGTTAGTGTATACTGGACCCTATGGTCCGCCTACTTCAGGAAACAAGGTTAAAAGAGTATAAATGAAAAATGGAAATGTTATAGAGTAGGGCATCAGTTACTTGTATATTTTGTTTTTTAAACTAAACGAACTTTGTGATTGTATAACATCTCAGGTTGGCAACAATGAAAGAATTCATGTATATTATGCACATGGCGAGGAGCGGACAACCTTTGTTCGTAGATGTTATTGGCTTCTTGATAAGTATGCAACAACAAAGGATTTAATGGATACATGATGTCATAGATTTCGAATACATATTGTTAATGTGTTTCTTTTAATTATATCCTCATGTTTTAATTGTTGTTTGTTTGATTATGTTACAGGAAACTGGAACATATTGTACTTGTTCATTATCGTGACACTCAAGAGGTTCGATTATTAATGATAATATCCATTCTTGTAGATATGGCCACACATATGACAATGTATGTGTGTCCATGCATTGCTAAACTGTGGATGTTTAAAATTGGGGGTTAAAAGATAAATAGCAGACATATATGAAATATTGCTTAGTACTTGTATGTATATTTACACACAAATTTGGCTCCTGAAACTAACTACCACTTACTATTTACGGGTATATGAACATGTGATGCAGTTGCAAGGTTCTCCAGTGGCTACGGGTGACTCCAACTCTAGTTCAGACCTACCTACCTCATCTAATCAGTCAGAAGAAATTGATGGGGTTGATCAGGTGTACTTTACCGGTGTGTAAGTTTATTGCGTGATTTCAAGAAAACTATACCATACTGAATACCTCATTACATTTAGGGGCTGTTTGTTTTTCTAAAAAACCCCTCTTAATACCTCTTAAGTCTGAATCGGTCAGACCTTTTTACATACAGACCGTTTGTTTGTTTGTTTTTCCTCCATATTTCAGACCCTCTTAACTGTTAAGTACATCTGAAATCAGAAGTAAAATAACACTTCAGACCTCTTAAAAAGCAAACGGCACCTTAGAGTGTATAGCAGTTTCCACCAGATGCTTTTTCCAATAGTTTGTATTTCCTCCCTCGGTGTCCTGTGTGAACTGCAGCATATTTTTTGGGAATATTTACAAGTTAAAATTAATGATTGATGGTATTTATCTTGGTCTATAAAATTTCACCCTATTCTGTCATCATGGAAGGGTATTTTTCGTATTTTACTAATTGTTAATACACTTTTCGAAAGACCATGTGTGTGGTCAATGCTGCAATCTTCATGGGACGGAGAATAGTCTTTATGAGATGAAAAATAGTCATCAAATGTGAAGTAGTCCATAACTATGGAGGCTAAATGTTCTAATATTTTCTCTCTCTTTTTGGTGATTCGACAGAGCCTAATGAGACCGTAATAAATCATAAGATGAGAATTCACGAGATCAACACACTTGAATGGGATGACCTTGTGATTCCAAATGATTCCAACAAGATGATTACACCTGAAGGAGGTAGTGAACTTGGTTTAGTTGCAATAGAGATGGGAAATTCTTGATAATCCATGGAACGGTTTAAAGTTTCTTGACGATAAAAGAGAATTCCGTTGTTTACATGTGCCAATTTATTCTTTGCAGGAAACACACTCTTTGATCAACCTAACCAATATGGATTAAACGGGACAATAGATATTGTAAGTTTCATCCCTTTTCTTTTTTGAAGCAAAGAAAGATGTGTGTGAGTTATTATTACTTTTCCCTACTTGTATCATCTTTTTTATTTATTTATTGTTTCCTCCCCCCTCTCTTCGCTTTATAGGTACCCCTTGCATTCTTTCTTGGCAAATTACCTCTTATGCCCATTAGTAATCCTTACAAAATACTAATAGTATTAATTTTGGTCCATAATCTTCCCACTTTAACAAAACTATGGGTCAAGTTGAATAATTTTTTGAGCTTGAGGGAGCATCATTTTCATATTATTATTTCTTTCACCTCGAAAATAGTCTATTGGACTTTACGCCAAACTACTTAGGGGTGTAAACTATTTGAGCTTTTAACAAGCTACTCGAGCTCGTGCTTAATAATTTCCGAGCTCGAGTCGACCACGAACACAAAATAGAACTCGTTTAACTTAATTCAATTTTTCGAGTCGAGCCGAGCCATTCGAGCATACCCTTTTTTGAGCCAAACATGCTCATATATTTATAAGTCAGACAATAAAAATATAAAAATTATCAAGCTCAAGCCAATAAACGAGTTAATTGGGCGATGCATTGAAAAAGTTAATCGAGCTCGAGCCCAATATTAATTTTTTGAGCCTGACTCAATTAACATACTACTCTACTCGACTTGGCTTGATTAACATTTTTCTAATAACATCTACCACAAGGGTATCAACACATCCAAGGGTTCTATAAAAAATATGTTAGGATTAGGGAGTTTTAAAATGTTAAAATTAAAAGTCAAGTGGTTAAATTAGAAAAATATGACGGCTTATTATTATTTTTGACCATCTTGTTTTACCTTTTTTTATAACTAATTCACTATCTTATATCACTCCCTCCACCTGAGAAGTAGCAAACTTTAATATAGTTGTACCATTTCACCCTGTTCATATGGTACAAAAAAGGCCATCAAGTTTGTTGAGTCACTCCTTGGCACCTTGTATATATGGTAACTTTTGAATTTCAATCTCTTACCTTTTAACTTCAATATTTTGTAAAACTTCTTCATCCCTTTACAGAGTAACTCCTCATTGGGGCACAAATTAGCTATGGAAAATCCTTTGGCAACGTTTCCTCCTGGAACAGTCAGTGAACGTAATTCCGTTGGCAACCACATTGACCTTTCGAAGGAGGGAATGAAGGACACCCGAGTTTCAAACGTTGCCGCTGGCGTTTTAGACATGATGGGCAAGGATGGATTGCCATCACAAGATAGTTTCGGAAGATGGATGAACTACATTATGACGGATTCTCCCGGAGCAATAGATGATCCAATTCTGACTCCTGAACCCTTGCTAACCGCTCAAGAACCACTCGCAATTCTAAGCGGTCATCACCTTGAATCCAATTCCATGGAACAAATTTTCAACATAACCGAAGTCTCGCCTGCATGGGCTCTATCGGGAGAAGAAGCAAAGGTGGTGTTTTTTGTCCTTATGTTTCTTGCAATGTAATTATACTTGGTGGCGTTTGGTTCGCAGATTCTGGAGGAATCCGATGGAATTGGAATGTTGAATTTCATTGACCAGATTTCATTCCTTCGTTTGGTTCCTTCTTTTTCACGGAAGGAATTCTTTGAATTCCATCAAATTCCACAAATGAAGGAATTTGACATTCCTTAGCAACTAGTCGGTATTTTGATGGAATGAAATTCATTTTTTTCATAATACCAGATATACCCTTGATCCAATATAATCTAATAACGAAAAAATATTTTATTAAAGTATTTTTAAATAAAGTATTTAATGACTATTTTATTAAAGCATTTTGTGTATAAAAAATGAAAATTATCAAAAAGGGTATTTTGGTCATTTCCCAAAGTTTCATTCCAATTCCAAAGCTACCTTCTGTGAACCAAACAAACAAATTCTTATCCCTTTAGCAGATTCCATGCCAATTTCCCAAACTAAACATGTCGTCAAACCTGACAACATTCCATTCCAATTCCTTCAAAGTCAAATTCCTTTGACAGATTCCATTCCATCCAAAAATATTTTGCGAACCAAACGCCACCTTTGTTTTTATGATATATCGACATTTGGTGTCTCTTATGCAGGTCTTGGTGGTCGGAGTTTTCCAAGAAAAGCATCTGAACCTACAGAACTCAAACCTATTTTGTGTCTGTGGAGACGTTTGTCTTCCAGCCGAAATCGTCCAATCAGGAGTTTTTCGGTGTATGATTCCTCCACAAAGCCCAGGAGTCGTCAATCTTTTCATCAGTTTCGATGGGCACAAACCCATCAGTCAACTGATGGCATTCGAGTTCCGGTCGCCTCCCATGACCAGCTTAATGGATCCGTTAGACGAAAAGCCTGACTGGCAAGAACTACAAATTAAGATGAGACTAGCTCATTTGCTTTTTTCTACCTCCAAGAGCCTTACCATCTTTTCTAGTAAAATACCACAAAAGACCCTGAAGGAAGCAATAACGTTTGGCCAAAAATCACGTCATATTGTTGATAGTTGGGATTATTTGGTGAATTCAATTATGGAAAAAAGAATATCTTTTCAACGAGCAAAGAATAGCTTGATGGAGCTCACGTTGCAGAACAGATTACTCGAATGGCTTTTGGAGAAAGTGTTGGAGGGTGGTAAGATGCCTGATCGTGATGACGAAGGTCAAGGAGTGATACATTTGTGTGCGATCCTTGACTATAATTGGGCTATTTATCCGTATTCATGGTCTGGCTTGTCGTTGGATTTTCGTGATAAGTTTGGATGGACGGCGCTCCATTGGGCTGCACACCACGGGAGGTAAGTTTTTTTGTCCCAATAAGTAGAATTATAGAGGGCATATTGCATGAAAATGCAACTACTTTGGTCTGAGTCCTATTTTGTATAATTTAGGGGCTGTTTGGTTGGTTTTTTCTTGAGTCTTGTATGGATAATGTTGTCTGTGTGGATTTAATCTGTCTGTAAAGATTGAAACTTTTTTTGTTTGGGAGAGTTTTTTCATAAATAGAAGGAACATGTTTTTTAATTGAGAATGACAGATATGGAAAAACTTGGCTTTCTGCATAAAGCTCTCCCTAAAACCTTCCTGAATAAGCCACTTTCTATATCAATAAGCCACTACCAAACGGTCATGTATAGCTGACTGAATAAGCTGTGAGTTTCTTTAAGCTCATTAAGTTGCTAACAAACAGTCCCTTACTTTCCAAACCTCCATGTGTCAAATCTCAAACATTTAGGTCTTATTTACATATGAGAATTGCGTATTTTGGTTTGATTTCTATTTTGGGTTATGTACTTTGATCTAATTGTTTGAGATATCACTTCTGAGGTACCAAAACAAAGGTTTTGGAAGTACGTTACAGAAAACAGGAATCAGACGAATGCATGTTGCATTTGCATGCAAGAGTAAATTTCACTTTGGTTCCCTAACATTTGTCAATCTCAACGGATATCGTCCCTAAACTTTGAAAAGGCAGATTTGGTCCCTCAAGTTTGTGATTTCATAATGCTTTTGGTGCCTCCTCCTAACAACCATTAATTTTTTCCATTAAGTCCAGTTAGATGAGGGGTATTTTAGTCTTTTTAAACATTTTTTCTGTTAAATGCATTAACACCCGATTTAATATGGAATGTTTTGATCATCAGAAAAATGGTTAAAATGACTAGAATACCCCTCATTTAATTGGACTTAACAGAAATAAAATTAACGGTTGTTAGGAGGAGGGACTAAAAACATTATGAAATGACAAATGTTAGGGACCAAATCCTATCCATTGAAATTGACAAATGTGACGGACCAAAAATGAAGTTTACCCTTCATGCAATTTACCCAATTATATAAGACATAAAAAATTAAAACCTGCTTTTTTATACGTTGGCCGAAGTTGGTCGTTTGTTTCATCTAGTCAACATAAACAGAAAATGCATCATTTGGCCAAAGTTGGTTTTTATCGGATGTGAATTTTGGATTTTGTTATTTATTCAACGGAATTTATTTACGTTCAGGCAAAGGATGGTTGCATCTCTTCTCTCGGCAGGGGCCAACCCAAATTTGGTTACGGATCCCACTTCCGAAAACCCAAACGGATGCACGCCCGCCGATCTCGCATCCAAGAGTGGTTACGAAGGGTTGGCTGCTTATCTTGCCGAGAAGTCACTCGTGGCCCATTTCGAAGCCATGACCTTAGCCGGAAACGTTAGTGGCTCGTTGCAGAGTACATTCCCGACCAATGAAGAATTTGCCGCCAACACCCCATCTGTAGCTGTCACTGAGGATGAACAGTATCTGAAGGACACCCTGGCGGCTTATCGAACAGCCGCCGATGCTGCAGCCCGTATTCAGGCTGCGTTTAGAGAGCAGTCGTTTAAACTTCGAACGAAAGATATCGAGTCTTCCAATACCGAAGAGGAAGCACGGTGTATCGTGGCGGCCATGAGGATTCAACATGCATTTCGGAACCATGAAACGAAGAAACAAATGGCGGCTGCTGCACGTATACAGTATCGGTTTCGTACTTGGAAGATGAGAAAAGATTTCTTGAATAAGAAGCGTCAAGTCGTCAAGATTCAAGTAAGATCTCTCTCTCTCTCTCTCTCTCTCTCTCTCCCCTAACCGTTATACATCCCCATTTGATAAATTTACTTGAATGTGATTCCGTGAGGGCGTGCCACCTCTAGTCGTGATGAATTTTATAATGTAGATGATCAAAGATCAACTGCTTTTTTGAGGGAATTTATTACCCATTGACGTTAGAGTAACACATCAGCTAGGACACTTTCTCATATATATATATATATATATATATAGGGTTGGATTCCAGTGAAAAGTTGAGGTTAACGTGAGAAGTGGTTATCAACCGTTGGATGAGAAATGGATGCACATTGGGATGAGATGCACCAGATTAATTCCCTTCTAAAACGCAATTCATGGGAGCGCATGCGATTAAAAGTGATCAATGGTTCAGATCCACTTCTCACCATTAACATCTCACATGATCCTACACCTATGATATATATATATATATANAGGTTCAAATGAGAAGTGCTAAAAAAATGCGAAGTAGAGAAGTGATCTCCACCACTCATCTCGATCAATAAATGAGTCTTTGAGCGGTCCACCACTCATACGGTGGACGTGATCACGGAGGATTGACGCGATTCATAGGA
>LUCG01035723.1:772-15016 GCA_001633085.1 Carthamus tinctorius | reverse complement strand
TTTCGGTTCTCGGTTTTCGTTTTTTTTTCGATTTTTCGGTTTTCGGTTCGGTTTTTGCTCACCCATACTATTTGATACAGGTAGGAGAAGAACCCGACCCGGTATTATTAAAAAATAGAGGAATCAGAACCAAGTCAATCATTTCTATTGAACTTATTTTCTTTATAATCCAGTGAGTGTGCAGATCATTTTACCTAAAATCATTAAAAAGCTTTGAGAAGCTTTGAGTCCACTCCAACGATTGTTCTATTATAGCAAATCTAACATTAAATAGTTATTAAAATATTCAAGATATTTAATGAAATATTATTTTCTTTATAGAATGTTTATCTTTTGTACATCTTATGATTGAAGTATTAAAATAATCATTTCCCTCTCTATTTAGAAATTTCTCTACATTTATAGACTTTTGCAATCTCGCTTCTCTTTTCTTTATTTTAGCATAAAGAATAACATAGCTATTGGAACAATAAATATGCTAAAATCTTTTTTTTTTCTATTTTAGTATAGCTGTTGGAGATGCTCTTAGGTAAAATGATCTACTCAATGGATTATAAAGAAGGACTATCTTCACTAAAATGTATCCAACTATACTCGTATTCCTATTGTGTGTATCCAACTTAAAAAAGTGTTATTGCATGTACTATAGTTTTAAAAAACTCTATTGTATGTAACGTTTTACCCGGTAACATGTTGATGCTGATGTGTAACAAGTTGTTGCATACGTGGTGCATACGTGGCATTTGACTTTTGTTTACGGTGAGAAATTTGACTTTAACATGTTGATGTTCATCTTCTTCATTTGAGTTCATCTTCTTCATTCTTCATTCTTTATTCTTCATTTGAGTTCATCTTCTTCGGGGGTGTTTGGGAGTGCTTATCTCCATTTCTCCTTATCTCCTTATCATCCTCTTGGAGAAGTCAAATTTTTTTGGCTTCCTAAAATTCTCCTTATTAGCTTCTCCACAAAGGAGATAAGCACTTCCAAACACTTTGAAAACTCCTTATGACTTCTTCAAGAAGGAGATAAGTCATAAGCACCTAGAAATAAGCACTCCCAAACACCCCCTTCATTTGACCCAGAAATTGTATTCATCTTCTTCATTAAAGCAAAACCCTGATGAATGAATGATTACCCAAAACAAAACAAAGGGGAAATCCACCGAATTCGATTTCGAGTTTGAATTCCAGATCTGGAAATTTGGCTCGTAAATAGATTGAACCGTAAATCGAAATCCATTTTCTTCGTTTGAACCGTAAATCCTAAATCGAAAAAAACCCAAAACCAAAAATCGAAACCCAAATGCATCAACAATTGAAGCAAATCAAATATGAAAAGCATGAACCTACAAATCGAAACCCAAATATGAAAATAGAAAAAAACCTAGAACCAAAAATCGAAACCCAAATAAGAAAATCGACCTAGAAACGTGAACCGAAGTCAAAATCATGAACCTGCAATCAAAAAGAAGAACCTGCAAATTCGAAAACCAACCTGATGGGTAGTGGCGATAGGCTGGTCGTGACGGGCTGGTTTACCATCGCTGGAGATGAAGATGGACGTGGGCTATGGTTTACCATCAACGAGAGATAGAGAGATGGAGGAGAAGAATCTGGAGAAGATATGAAATCGCATGGAAGAGAAGAATCTGGATGACGAAACCCAAATGCATTTGGGGTTTGCTTTGTTTTATGAGTTTGATGGTTTTATGATTTTTCAAATTAGGGTAAGGTAAAAAAAATTAAAAAACCAATTATTTCTAACCTAGAAAGTTAGCATTTTGCTTATTTTAATGGAGGCCTATCCCTCATACCTTTCTACTTGGATTCACCCCTGCTGGCAAGGAGAGCAATGGTCTAAGTATAGCCGACATGTGAGTAAACACGCCCCCTTTATGGAGGCTAGACGGGTATAAATTGTCCTAATAGTGGTAGAATTTGATTTCGATATCATGTGAGAATATTTGGAAACCCATTAGATTACTGAATTACTCCGAAAAGACTGATGTGAAACTCTAACAGATAAATGTGGGTGTTAGATTTATAGCAAAATCTATTAGAATTTTGGATTCCCCAAGGTCTTGCTTGATAGAGGAAGTCAAAATGTGTAACTTTTTGGGGAGAAAGGAAATGAATATTTGTATTATAATCCGTATATTGAAAATTCTAATTTATGTTGGTGGTTTTGGTAGATTTGCTTTAGCTTATTTGAACTTTGAAGCAACACCTTCAGAATGTTGATTTCAAGTTAAGAAAAAGGAATGGGAATTCGACCAAAATGACCCAAATACATTGAGAAATTGACCTCCTAGTCATTTCTCTCCCGGTTTGACGAAAATAGCCATCAACTTCTTGATAATAAATCCGTAATCATGGATTAGTGAATCCGTGATAAACCCAAATCCGTGATAAACTTGTACAACCACCATATGCTCGACACGTGTACAATCACGGAGTCGTGACTCCGTGATTTTTCTCAATTCCTTGATTTTTGACCTTTTTTGACCTCAATTCCATGATTTTTGATCACAATTCCGTGATTTTTGACCTCAATTCCTTGATTTTTCTCAACTCCTTGATTTTTCTCATTTCCTTGATTTTTTACCTTTTTTGAGTTGCTCCAATCCTTACTAGGCACATGTCCAATCCTTACTAGGCACATGTCCAATCCGTGATCACGGATTTGTTATCACGGATTGGATGGCCATTTTCGTAAAACCGGGAGAGAAATGGTTAGGAGGTCAATTTCTTAACGTATTTGGGTCATTTTGGCCAAATTCCCAAAAGGAACCCATTTACACTCAAAAGTCAAATTTTGGTTGTTCTTTTTGATACAAAGGTGATGCTTTATTCCCTTTTCACCTACTAATTGCAACCTTTTGACTTCACAAAATGAATGATCAAATTGTAGGGCAAATCTATAGCTACAATCAATCTTACCATCACATCAATCACAATTCCTTCATGTAGAAATAACATAAATAATATTAACCACTCTCTCCTCATGAAAGAAAAAGATGGTTAATGGTAACTTCTTTTTAGGTATATAATATTCATATATGATAAAACTCACATACAATCCTCACGTTTTGGTCAGGCTTGAACCTCTGACCTCCAAAGATGATGTGATCTGACGGTAACCCGTGTACCAATGACCATTTGATAAGATGGTAACTTTGATGGTCTAGATTAGTCTTAATTGTATTATGGGGAGTAGAACTAACTCCTTTTGAAATGCATAATAGATTTAGAGTTACATATATAAGATTGTATTGCTATTAACATAATCAAGACATCCAAATCTTGGTGGTAGTTTATAGAAGATTAAGAAGTATGCATAAAAGATCAATGAAACATATATATAGAGACCAACCTATTAAGGACCCAGGAGGAGGGGTCCTGTGCGTCCGCTCACTTGATTATCGCAAGATAAAAAAAAAGTTAGACGTTTTAAAGATACACCCTGAAATATTCTGAAACTATCTTTCTTCACCCTTTTGTGAGGTGAAAGAACCCTTTATTGTGAAAAACATGAAGCTATATATATCTTATGTTACATGGTGCATGCAAAGACCACTTCAACACTTACAAAGTCCATGGGACTCTTGGTGCACTAGAGCCATCTTTCTTTTATTCATTTTGAATACAAATAGAATGAGCTTGAAATTTTAAAACCACCATCCATCCATCCATTCCATTCCATTCATTTGTCTTAGAAGAAAGGGATCATGTTGAATACGCCGTCGATAAAATCATTGAGTTTCCCCCCGACACTCATGTCTGTGTGATCGTCAAAGGGGAATGGTTCGAGCCATTCACTTGCTTTTAGCAGTTCCTCAATTGGAATCTCGGGTTTTGATCTCTCCAACGGGACTACAGATGAGTATGTTCGTGGATTGGCGTTGTATGGCTGGAAAACGATCATACATTATGCGTTAGAAGTTCTATTATGTGCATAAACCAAAAACTACGTACTCCCACCATCCCAAAATAATTTGTCCATAGTTCTATTTTAGTTTGTCCCTAAGTAAGTGTCCACTTTCGGAAGTAAGCGCTTACTTTCCAATTTTACCCTCAATTATGAGACGGAGAAGTTCATTACTCCCTCTTTTATTAAGGGTAAAATCGTCATTTAGAAACCAAACAGAAGTTTAAGAAGGGTGTTATACCTGATCAGCATGTAGTTTCTTCACAAATACTTTGAATAGCTTGAAATTGTTCTTTTTAAGTAACGTATCTCCTAACCGAAGGAAAGTCAAGGCTTCCATCTTCAGTTTCGGTGGTCCGTTTTTGCTGACTCCGTTCGGCCTCACGTTCAGAAGAATCTGATTGTAAGCCTCACGATCATATCGTTCGAGTGCATTCTCACCTGCCATATGAACCTCTTCCCTTTTCACCGAACTAAACACCTGTTAGTCGTTTACACATTTGAATCATCATCGCGATTATCAAGTTTCCACCAACTTCTAAGCGTCCTAATAGACTACTTTATGGCATAATTTATAGGACCAAAAATTAAAGCGCCCCCATCTAAAGGCGTTGTAATAAGTTCATAGGACGTCTTTAAGTGTCTTAACAAGCTTTCAAGGACACTTTTAGTACAAAGTGTTGCATTAGCTATTTTATAAGACACTTTTGATAAAGTATCTTATAAACCCACGTCTTATAAAATAGCTAATACGACGTTTTTTTTATAAAAATGTCCTAAAAACCACGGACGGACCCAGGACAGTTTTCAAACGGCGACACCATATAATTAAGTTTTTGGTTGATTTCGAAAAGAAATTTTAGGTTTTTTGGTTGATTTCGAGAGAACTTTTCGGTTTTTGGTTGATTTCGAGTGAATTTTTTGGTTGATTCGTCGAGAGGAGTTTTTGGTTGATTCCGAGAGAAGTTTTTGGTTTTTATATGTGCACACCTTGAAGTTTCGAAAACGATACCACTCCCTCCAAAATAATACGGTTGCACCTTCATAAAATTCAAAAATTCACCTTTCGGCGGACAAATGATGTGGTGGCCCGTGCCACCGTGAACACTAATTAAGCCAGGTCCGTCCATGCTAAAAACTTGTTAGGACGACCTAAAATGTGACATAAGCTTGTTACAACGCCTTTAGCTATGACACTGTCTTTTGGTCCTATAAATTAAGTCTTGTAAAGTAGTCTATTATGACTTTTTGGGGTCATATAAACTCAATTTTGTTGCATCATTCGTAGATTTTCAGATGCAAATTCACTGTTATTTAACCTGTTGTACGAGTTCTTGAGGTCCACTTTTGGCTGCTGCATCTTGTTCAGAGTCCTTCATCTCCAAACAAGTGAAATTGAAAGTACCGTAATGCCTCGAAAGCATTCGTGCAATGGGGCGATACCCGTCTCTATCGTTTAAGTTGTAGTATCCGGCCGTTAGCTCTGCAGCGTGTGAATCGTCTTTATACCACCAATGGATGCCGGATATCTGTATCATCCAACAATTCACGAACCATTAATATCTGAAGTATGTGTGAGGACATGTGGAACCCCTTTCGATCTCTATCTAATAGATCCCTTTGGGTGCGTTTGGTATGCAAATGGGTTTGGTCAGGATGGGACGGACGAGAGCGAGTAGGCAGGTTAAAAGAATTGTGAAAGGTTTTTCGGGTTTTTATTTGACATGTCTAGTTTAGTAATTTACCAATCTTGTCTTATCCTTGTGATATTTGTTCCACCCATTTTGATGGGAACAAAAATGCATTTTTGTCCTACTCAAAGTCTTTCTTGTCATGGTATTACGTCACATTAAACATGGGACAACAAGTTTTTGTTTTGTCATGTCTTGTGTACCAAATCAAATGCAATGAGAATGAAGATTCCTATATATGTGTATATATATATAGAGNCGCGATCACGAAGGATTGACGCGATTCATGGGAGGGTGGAGATTATTAAGGGGGGGGGGACCCGGTCAAAGCCGCCTTTATTGACCGGATGAGTGGCTGAGATTCGTCATCATGTTCACGTTAGGATATGTGGAACCCCTAAAACTCCCTCTCTCTCTCTCTCTCTCTCTAAAAGAACCATCACAAAGAGAGAGAGAGTGTGTGTGTTTCCCGTTAGGAACCCGAAGTAAATTAGAAACTCGGGAACCACCCACAACGCACCACATGTCCCCTTTTAAGATGAATATTCATATGAATCAGACATTAATGATGAATATGGAGGTATTATTCATCATGAATCAGACATACATTTCTGATTAATATGTCACAACATTCATGATGAATAACACCTCCATATCCCTGATAAACATGCCACATGTCGTGCTGTGGGCGTCCCCAGTAGTGGAGTGGTCTGTGTCTAGCCGATTTGGGGCTCCAACACGTACTTTCACTTACTTTTGCATAATCTATTATTTTTGTACTAAATCTTTTAATTACCTTGCAAGCTAACTTCACTTTACAGCCCAGGAAGGCTTTGTTGGCTTCATCCAAAATCTGGTCTCCATGGATCAACAATTTGTTTGAATACCAAGTCAAGAAGAACTTCCCTTTTTCACTAAGGTAACCTTTTGATCCGAAGAAACCCGTTTCATTCGGGTTGTTATTGTATTCTCCGGCATCTTCCGGAAACTCCCACTCGGGGTGTCCCGCATTCGTCGCGGCCTCTTTGAAATCCGCTTTCAGATATTTGTCGTAGCACTGAAATATACGCATCATTCGTGTTAATCCCGAATCAAGAAATTAACTCCGTTTCTGTATTTTGTTCACACTACAACAAAATGGGGTCTCTTTAGGGATGCCCCAACTGTCAATGGGCGTCTTAATAGAGTGCTTAACGTGGCTTTTTAAGTTCTAAGACCAACAATTAACCGTTAGATGTCGTTACAAGTTCTCTTGACGGATTTGGGTAATCTAACATGACGCAAGAAATAAATTGTCTTATTAGCCTTTTTGATGTTACACTTTTCAAAAGTGAGCAATAAAAAAAAAGACAAAGGGTCTATTTGCTAATAACTTAATAAGACCTACGGCTTATGATAGATATTGAAAGTGGCTTATTCAGTAAGCTTTTAGGGGAGATTTATGCAAAAAGCCAAGTTTTTCCAAACCCGCCTATCTCAAATTTTAAAACAAGCTCCTTACATCTATGAAAAAACCCTCCCGAACAAAAAACTTATGAATCTACAAAAAGATTAATCCACACAGACAACTTTAACCATACAAGCCATCGGGCCAGTTTTGTTGGTTTTCCATTAACTCCTGTACGGAAAAGTTGTATGTGTGGACTAATCTGTTTGTATAGATTGAGAAGCTTTTTGTCTGGGTGGTTTTCCATTGGCTTTCTACATATAGCTTTACCCTAAAAGCTTAGTGAATAAGTCATTTTCTATATCATTCACTACCAAACATGAGTAAGTTGTGAGTCCCATTAAGCTCGTTAAGCTGCTAACAAACAAGCCCTTAATGGAAAACCAACCAAACAGACCTTAAATAGGACACTTTTAAAAATGTTCCATAAAAAAGGTAATAAGACTATTTGTTTCTTGTGTCTTGTTAGGTTACCTAATTTCGTTCTCACAACTTATTGTAACGTAATTGTATGCGACTCGGAGTCGATGGTCTTAATAAGGTGAGGTCATATTAAGCACTCTATTTAGGACATTTAGGCATCTTAAAAAGGCCGATTTTGTTGCAGTGTCGGCTTAATCTCACCTGAAATTCACCTATACCGGGGAAAACCCAGCCTTGGCTTTGCGGGTACGACGGGTACCTGAGCTCCCCTGCGGGACCCAGCCCGACCTCGATGTCCGTAAACAATTCCGCTTCCAAAAAGTCGGCCATCGTCTCTTTGAAACTCTTCATGTAGTCGGCATACATCTGCATTCATAAACATCCCGAAATCGTTCACGAACGTAATTGTCTTGAAAATGTGTCCGTTTAGAAAGAAAAGCCTGCAAGATTTTGTACGAATTCTATCTCGTCCACGACGAGAAAGGGACGTAGTTTTAGAAATGTGTAATTATTACACTTTTTATCAACTAAATGACGGTTTTACTCTTGATAAATAGAGTAATGAATTTCTCCATTTCATAATTAAGGATAGAATTGAAAAGTAGTATTATTCTTTGAGAGTGGACACTTATTTTACCCTTAACAACAGGGAAGTAATGAATTTCTCATGTTCATAATTAAGGGTAGAATTCGAAAGTAGACATTTTGAAAATAGACACTTACCCTTAATAATGACAATTTTACCCTTATCAACACGGAAGCAATGAATTTCTCTGTTTCTTAATCAAGGGTAGAATTGGAAAGTAGTGCCACTTGAAAGTGGACACTTATTTTACCCTTGATAATGACAATTTTACCCATAATAATATGGAAGCAATGAATTTCTTTGATTAATAATTAAGGGTAAAATTGGAAAGTAGACATTTCACCACGAAAGCATACACTTATTATACCCTTAATAATGACAAGTTTACTATTTTGAAACAAGGGGAGTATCTTTTATATTAGAAGCCTAACCTCAATAGCCGTCCGACCGGCAAAGAGCGGTTGATTATCGACACCAATCGTGAGATACTCCACGTTACGGTTCCCCGCCCTATTCGTGTAAAAGATATCGGGATCCGTTTCTCCCACGTCCCGAACCCACTGCGGGATCGGGATGTTCACCACATCTCCAACATTCCCGCCACACTGATGAAATGACATGACAACCTGCATTCTGAGCCCGCATTCTTGAACGAGTTGAAACAAAGCTCTGTACGCGCTCCAATCGTACTCTTTCGGCCCTTTCGATTCCACGATCCCCCACCAAACGTCACACATCACCCCGTCCACACCGCCCCCCTTCAATTGCTTCAGTTGCTTCTCGAGCCCGGCTCTGTCTTCGAGAACGTTATCGATCGTCACGATTCCCAACTGTTCATACATGGATATATACAAACCACTCATTTAGCCGTTCATCTGGTCTAATAAATATCTCATTCCATGTTGTTTCCCTAATTGAAAGCCATAATCATAATGAATGTATATTATCACGTCCCATATGTATCCGAGTCTAATTAATAAACCATGACAACTGTCCATAAACATCGGGTTCGGGGCCGGTATGGGAGGATCCAGTCTATGGGACCCACTTAATCACCTTAGATTAAGAAAATCAATGACCAAGATTAACTTAAGCTACATTATACGTATACATGTCATACTACGTTAAAGAACGTTACGCGCGCTTGAAACTTGTGACGGGTTTACCTGAAGCATGACGTAGATCGGCACGTAGTTTGCCATCATCTTGTTGTCGTCGTTAAGAGGGGTTGATGCCTGCATTTTGCAAAGTGTTTTTGAAGAGATGAAATGTATGCCTTTTTCCCTATGAAGGATTCTTTGCCTTTTATAAAGCCTTTTATAAGAAACGAATATATCCCATCCAGATATAATGTATCTATGCATACCCTCATCTTTACCTGAAACAGTAGAGTAGTTGTTTATGTGAAGACCCACTTTACTGGTTTTTCTTTCCGGAAAGGTTCATCTAGGCTTTGCCTAGACTACATCGTTGGCAATTTTGAAATTAAGAAACGGCCGTCTGAGACTAAGCCTGGACTCAAACCCGGGTCGATGGGACATTCCACCACATCCCCTAGGCCTTTTGCCAGTACGCCACCACCCACCCTCGTGGTTACACTTGACTGGTTTTGGTAGAGCAAAATGGGTATTCTCGGTTTTTTTTAACAGAGAGGTGGGGTCCGGAGTGTATGATGCACGCGGACCTGATCTCTACTACCTCAAAGAGTGGGTACGTATTTCCGATGACAAGAAGTGCCCGGTGACATTATCGTTCGTTATACGACACGTGGTTTTTAAAATTTCGGATGAGGTACGGGTAACCGATAAGCGGGCCCCGCACGGCTTTCTTTATCTTTATCGTTATGCGTGCCGTAGCATATGGCCACATGATGATGATATGATAAAACTTTGGCTATCTTTCATGTCTGAAGCTACTCTTTTATCTCAAAGGAGATCTTGCTGCATTCTTAGACAGATGAACACCATCTCAATCTTCAATTGTTTAACCCAACCCCATCCTACCCCAGAAGAGGTCAAATTTAATGCAATCATATCATGGTGACTCATAACTGTGCATTGAATGGTGTACTTTTTTCACGGAAACAACTGGTTTACTCTTTAGGATAGATATTAGGTCTGTGTACATCCCACTTTAGACATCACCTCCGACTAGGGTGTTTATGCACTTTTTACAAATGAAAACAACTGCTTTACTGTTTGGGGTAGATGTCAGTTTTAAATACATCCACACTCTAGACTCCACATTCAACTTGGATTTGTTTGGTTTAGAAAGAATATGTCAAACAATTTGGATAATTTATCTCATTTTTCACACTTTTAACAAATAGAAGAAACAACTGCTTTACTCATTAGGGGTAGATGTCCGGTCTGCGTACATCTCACTCTAGACCCCACCACCTCTGACTAGGATAAACTGGGTTCCTTTGGTTTAGAAAGAAAATGCCAACCAATTTGTGCAAACTTTCTCATTTTTTTTCGCACTTTTCACAGATGGAAACAACTGTTTTACTCTTTAAGGTAGATGTCGGGTTAGGGTACCTGCAAGTGGGATACATTGGCCTCGTTTGGTTTGTAAGCAATATCTCAAAAAAAAAAGATCGTCAAGAGTAGTTTACCTCGGGTTCTTTAATCGAAACCTCCGTTGTTGCCATAGCACGACAACTTTTGATGGTTCTCCGAGACCCGAACCCCAGATTCTCCCCAAGTCGATGGTCAACCGGTTGCATACTCTTCTGTGTCGTTTTTATATTCAACTCCGGTTGGCGGCACGACCCTTGGCCCGGTGGCGCAACACCGAGTTTCGGGCATACTACGCCCGCCATTTCGACACCCCACTAACCTTCACTTAAACACCACTTTTTATAGCATTATAGTAATACCACAAGAAGTAAGAAAAATTAAAACCAGTTTTGATTTGTAGAGCAAAAATTGAAAGAAAGAAAAAAATGTGTGTTTTTGTTTGGTTATTTGTGATGATTGATTAAGTCATGTGTTATGTGGCTGTGGGAAGTTGTTGGGCAGGTTTCATTTGGATCAAACAATCTTGAAATTGATGGTATGGTACTTCTTTAACCTTTTTGGTCGACATTGTTTTGTTTTGTATTTTAGTTTGTTAAAGTAAATAAACCTTGGGTTACGACTTTGTTTCAGTTTCATCCAATGGATCGAATTGGGAAAGACACCGGTTTTATGGCAATTTATGCCTGAAGTGAACCGGCCGGTTTTATGGTCATTTTTATCTTCTTATCTTTTTTATCTTGCTTAATTCTAGAATGAATTAAAACTTAAAAGAATTGTTTAATGGAAGTCTGTCAAAAGGACCAAAAACTTAAAAAAGTGGCAACCTGGGTACCAAAAATGTACAATGCTTAATCGAGTTTAGGGAACCTATTTCGGAGTAGGTGGCAACCATATCGACTAAGGCTGTGTTTGGCAAAAATAAGCTAGCTTATAAGCTTGCTGGTAAGCTGGTCCATCCAAACATGTACCAGAAGCTAGCTTTTTGAAACGCTACCTTGAGTAGCTTTTGAGGAGCTTATTCTTGCTTTTTTCCAATTATACTCTTATTAATATTAATTATTAAATTCAAAGATACCCTTTTTTGTCATTTTACATACTCATAAGCTAATTTTTGCCAAACATAATTTGTTCATAAGCTAGCTTATCAGCTACTAGCAAGCTTATCAATCAACAACCAGCTTATCAGCTAGTTTGCCAAACATAGCCTAAAAGTATAGTTTACTCTATAAATTTTAAATATTATTTTGTCTAAAAAGTGTAGTTTACTCTATAAGTATTGTATAAATATATTTTGTCTAAAAGTGTAGTTTACTCTATAAATTTTAAGTATTGTATAAATATATTTTTTTTAATTAATAATTTAGTATATACTTTGGATATTTATACGTTAAACTATCCAATCATTAATTGTCTGGGACAGGAGAACATTGTTTGGGGCTGGTCCTTGGTGGAAGGTCAGCTGGATCCAAAGAGCCACGGGGTTAGGGTTTCTCCGTGGTTCTAAACCTTTTGGGAAACTACCCAGTCAATAATTGACCATAACCAAATTAGAGACTTGTTTACAAACATTTTCCTGAGTAAGCGCTTACCAGTATTGTTTATCGTATTGATTGAACATGACGAGGATCGAGAAACTTTACCCGATAAGTGTGGGAAACGACTCTTACCTTGTAAACGCTTACTGAGTTTAAAATGCTTATTAGTAATCTATTTTCATGACCAAAGATGTTACATGATAAAGTAATTGAGTATGAATATCTTGCTGGTAAACGCTTATCTGGAAAGAATTTGGTAAACAACCCCTTAGTTTAAATATATTAGTAAAGACGTGCAAAGAACAAAGGAAGATGCTCTTAAGCAAAGATTAAAACAAAAGAAGATGTTTCAGTAACAATCAACCATTGAATTTCCTAGTCGTTTGATCAATATCACTGTATAGTTTAAAACCCCGATTGAAATACTTCATCTTATATTGTTGTTTCCAAAATACTAACCAAATTACACACTAGTATAAAGGTGGCTAAATGCTGCTTGTGATTTCTTCAAGTTCGTTAACAGCTATTAGCAATCAGCATTTTTGGTTTGATAAGCTTAATGATTTATTTATTCACCTATCAATCAATATTTATTTTTAGGGTTAATTATTTACCAACAACCAAAAATTGTTCAATTAAAATAACCATCACCCACTTATTGTTCATATTCAAACAAATCAAAGTCCTCTCAACTTCTTCTATCCCACACTTCATTATTTTACTCCACAATGTCATGATTTAAAATCTTATGTATATCTTCAAGAATTACAATCAAAACACACTTTATGGGCAATTATGTAATTTAATATTCACCTTCTAATAATTCTTTAAGTGCTTATTAAAATTCTATTATTTTGTCACTTAAAAACACAAAATCGGTTTTTTTCAAATACTATAAAAACTTATCTATATCTATACTACTTATATAAAATTCTAATTCAGTTTTTTTCAAGAAAACTAAATTCTTCAATATTACCCATTCTAAAGCCCTAAGTACAACCCTAGGATGCATAAATTAGAAACTGCTTCCTCCTACATCCTCAATTTCAATTCATAATTTACACTCTATATCCCTATAGCTACTTAATTAAATTACTTCTACCCCCTGATTTTTTCATTTTTCATTTTACCCCTTATTATATTAACGTAAATAATGTAAATTGCGTAAAATGTATTAAATTTTTTATTTTTATTTTTAACAAATTATACCATTATAACCATCTCGAAAATATCTCCAAAATGAGTCCAATATCGAATATTTTTAGATTTTAATCATATTAAAAATACATATGAATTAATTTGTTCATATATTTTTACATTAAAAGTTAGATTGTTTATAAATTTAGAAGTTACAGTTAATACCCCTTAGCCCCTACTTTTTCATGTTTCATTTTAAATCTTTATCATATTAAGATAAATAATCATATATGAACAAAAATATGTTAAGAAAAATCTTAAATATTATTTTCCGCATGAGTTAAAATATGATGATCATTATCCCTCTTCGTTATAGAATTTTAAATATTTCGTGCAGCATCGCGCACGGGCAATTTCTAGTTACAACTTTAAGAGGGTGTTTGGGATTGAGTTTTAAAACTGCTTATTGATTTATTGGCTTCTTCAAGAAGTCAATAAGTTGATAAGCTTGTTTGTGTAATCTAAAAGTGCTTTTAAAACTCCGTTTTGACAATGGATGAAATGAAGTTTTCAAGAAGTCACGATTTGTGACTTATTGACTTAGAGCATCTCCAACAACATCCTTATTTTAGAGAAAAACCACATTTTGTTCTTTAAAATGCTCCAACAGCATCCCTATTTCATTCTCTAAAATAGAGATTCAATGGAAAAACTCCCAATATAAAGAATACTATATATCTTGGTTGAGATGAGAGAGAAATCATTTTTTTATTCAATCAACCAATGAGAATTGAATTGATATTCTTTTTACATAAAAAAATTAAAACATTTTTTGGGATTATAAAAATAGTGAATATTTAAATAATATAATTGATACTGAAATCTTTAAAATAGAGAATCTGTTGGAGTGAAATATGGTTTTATTTAAAGATTTTGACTTTTAGTTCTCTATTATAGAGAAATTATAGGGAACCT
>LUCG01035700.1:0-12341 GCA_001633085.1 Carthamus tinctorius | reverse complement strand
TGTTGGATAAGGTTCCGGTTTGGATGGTTTACACAAACCATATCGTAAGTGGCGGTTTATAAATCTCTCAAACCGAACGGTTTGAAATGAAGTGTTCAGACCAGTTAAATCGGATCTTGGTTTAGATAGTTTGGTCCGACCGGTTTAACCGGTTTAAGTCTTTTATAGAATTTAAAGTTTAAACTTAAAAAAAAACATATACAATTTTTAACTTTAAATTAAATATCTATTTTAAGTAAACCAAATATTCGAAGATGGCGCATCCATGCTTCAAGTCTGTTTGAAATAACGAACTCCATAAAAAAGCAAACAAAGTATTCCAACACAATACTAAAAAGAAGTGTGTGCGTATATATATATATGAACTGTATCCGTTACAAACTNTTAATTCAATCCCTAAATCTTCTCTCAACCACATTTGAAAAGCACCTAAAAAATAGGAGATAAACAAAATATAAACAAATACAATGGTTATGATTAGGTTTGTAGAGTTTGTACAAGCTACTCAGTTTGTATTTGATACTTCCCCTATATATAAGGTTGCAACGGTTTCACGTTAGCTATTGGTTGTAAAGGATTATGACTTTATATAGGGGATGGTTCATTTACAAGACAATCTTAGATGAAATTGTTTTACGATTTGATGTGTTTTATGTAAAAATGAATTTTTTTCATTTATTTTTTTATTTTGATGAAATTGTCTCATTTATTTTTCTTATTCTTATGAAACATTTTCATTTTTACATAAAAACACAAATATATGGAACAATTTTATCAACAAAAGAATTATATGAAACATTTTCATCAAATTGAACAATTTCATAAAGAAAATTCATTAATTTAACCATTGAATCAATGGTTTGTATTCTATGATTGGTTTGTAAATAACACTCCCCTATATATATATATATATATATACTCGTAACTATTATAAAGGTTATAAACCAACCTCAACCATTCATTTAGTCTAACATATTAATGTTTCCAAATGTAAAACAGTTATCATAATTAATGAACTATAATCCACTTCTATAAATATTTAAATCATAATAGTAAACCTTCATTATTTTGATGAATATTGGTATACATGGTTTACAACATTTATAAGATTTATAAAAGAATATCCCTCTATATAATATAATATATATATATATATAGAGAGAGAGAGAGAGAGAAGTGGGTTCATACTAGAACGGTAACTATTTAACAAAATAAGACAAACTTTGTCAATGTATAAAATCATAAATGATTCATATATATAAAATCATATGTGATCTACGTGACTTTGCCCGCGACCTTAAGTCGCGTGGCATGTCACCCGCGTCCGGCTTTTTTTGTTACTATAAAATTACATGTGATTTTTATACATGAATGGAGTTTTTCTTAAATAGTTAGCATTCTTGTTTGAAGCTGCTGTTTGGCAATCGGAAGCTGCCGTCTTGATAGAGGTTTGTTTGGCTGCAGGAAGCAGGTTTGCAGCAGACTATTTCGGTTGATTATTTAGGAGAAGATTCGCGTCAACGTATCAGGCTGGATCGCCGACTCAAAAGAGAGTTGCCGGCTGTGATGAGCTAATAGTCAGTTGTACTACAAGTAGCCGCAATCGTTGCTTGGATAGTTGTTGGTTAATCATGCCACAACAACAACTTGGTCTTTGGTCACGATGCGTGCTGCGCATTGATGTTCAGATCACATCTCGTTATCTGGCGTCATGGGCCTTCACCTCCCGTGATCTCCACCCGTGGTGAATTATTTTGTGTCCTTAAGTCGGTTCAGTCTGTTTTGTTTGTTGTATTATTCGTATGGCTTTGGCGTCGTTTGGCTTTAACAGTTTGTAAATGGTTTTGTTGGTAATGATATGCTTCTGCTTTTCAAAAAAAAAAAAATCTTGTTTGTATATATATATATATATATTAGAGTCAAATTTCGATGACAAAGGAATTATGGTGAAAAGGGTAACAACGGATCTTCACCTTTGGATCATCCTAATTCAAAATAAATAATAATAAGATCTATCAGACAATTTTCTCGTGAAACGCGTAATTCCTAGGATGGGTGATAGCGATACTAAAGTTTGTACACACGCGTTTCTTTTATACACAACCGGTGATGTATTTGTATAAAACTATAATTTTCGTATCCACAGTTTATGATATGTTACAATTTTTGTTCTTGTGGTTTTGATATTTTTGTTTTCATCCCAATAATTTATTATTTCATTGTTGTTTTTGTTCATAAGACTAAATCTATTAATAACCCTTCATTTAATTAAGGTGTATTTTAATCCTCCCATTAAATTTTTTTTTTTGAGAAAATAATTTATATAATCATTTCACAAAATTAAATTAACCCCCTACCCATTCTTTCCCTAAAATTCTCAAAATACCTACCGAACCGCTATCCAACAGTCCCTATTAACGATCCGGTCACCTTTTTTATATACATACATACATACATTTGTTTTTCTTATGGCTATTAATTGGATGAGCCGCTATTCTAATAGCCGCTATGCTAAATATATATATGTACCCATCTCCGTACATACATATATAGACTTAGGATCATGTGAGACTAAATTGTTTCCGTGAGACCGCATGAGACCAATATCTAACTTATGAAATTTTACAAAAACACACCGTGAAGGTAAATAAGACTCAAATACGCAGACATAAAAAAACACTTTCGATGCAAAAAAATATCCAAAACAAGGTAAAAAACGAAACTTTCACGGCTCAAATGCTGTGAAGGTTACGAATAAATAATGCGAATCTTCACAGCGGAAATGCTGTNATGTTTTTACGATGAATGTTCAATTTTTTTACCTTCACAAATGTTTTGATGTGAAGTTTAATGTAAAATATGTTGGTCTCACCGATCTCACGGAAACAGTTTAGTCTCACGTGAACTTAACCCCATATATATATGCTAAATATATTACTCATAGCCGCTATGCTAAACGTAGGAGCCGCTATGCTAAATATAATTTTAATAGTGGTACCGGAAAACGTAGGAGCCGCTATTAGCGGTCGTCCGATAGCGGCTCGTTGGGGATATGACGAATTTTAGAAAGAAAGTGGGTAGGAGGTTAAACCGATTTTCTAAAACGGTTTGAATAATTATTTTCTCTCTCTCCTTTTTTTTTTTTTGGTTTTTGTGGTATTTTATTCTTCTCAATTTAATGAAGTTATATAGCTTTTAATAAACGAATTAGTACACAAAACATTTATAGTAATTTGTGGGTGTTTATGATAAAAAAAAAATTAAACATTTTCCATATTTTTTGTCCTTATTACTTTGAATTCTATCACCATTACTTTTCAATACAAGTCGTTTAGTAAATTGGTAGTGTTTTAATTCTGGAGTAGGGACCAAAAGATTATGTTCTTCATTGGTTTAGTATTTTTAATAATAAGGTGATGCAGCGTAAGCAAAAAAAAGACAAACTAAATACGTTGATTCTACGAATACCCGTGTTAGTTTCTTCTAAAACTTGTTGATTCTACGAATACCAAGTTTTAGGCTTCAAATCTGAATTCAACAAGAACTCAAAATTTGGGAGAAAATCAAAAGTTTTCAGATTCAATGAATGACCATCCGAATTACAAGGCAGGTAGCTAAATAAAGGAACCAAAACAAGCCCGGTCTGATAAAAGCAACGGGCCAAACAAAACGGGCCCAAAATAAAAGCCCAAAAGTACGAAAACACGAAAACGTCCAAAAAGTGACTTAAAGAGCGTTTTTAGGGGTTCAAAAGTTCATTACGCACCATAGGTGCCTAACCACCGCGTGCTCCCTGTCTCAAGCTTCGATTTGATACACCGTCCGAAACGGACACCCGTAGCAAAAGTTATGCCCTTTCAAAGACGGTCCTGTCTGCTACCCCGATCATGAACCTTTAAAAACTTCAAGACCCATTCCTCTGCGTCTCGGCTCGCATCATAAAGTATTAGTAATATTAAATAAAAATAAAGTGAGAAAACTAGATTTTTAAAGATGAAATTAGTAACATATTAGAGCATAATAGACATCGAGGAATTTGACATAAATGATAAATAGTAATTTTTATCCCAATAAACTCATCTCACTTTCTTAAAAATTACTATATCAACAAGTGATAGTTTAACAAAGTATAGAGGGTCCAAAAAATAAAATGAAAAGAAATTCATAGAGGGTTCAACAAGTAATACTTGAGCAACTTGTTAACTACAAAAACATAATATGTAATTTACTTCAAAAACTTGTTAATCATAATTCATAGGGACCAAATCTGTAACTTACTTTAGCAAGTTCCTAATTACAATATCAAAGGGTATTAGCTTAGTTGGATAGATAACATCCCTGGGGGTGTGGGGTGAAAGCCACACTAGCAGGGTTCAATTCCCACGGGTGACATTTCTGAGATATCCAGACTTCGGATCTCGTCCTTCGGGGCCGGGTTCGGGGCCGGTATGGGAGGATCCAGGCTATGGGATCCACTTCCCTGCTGGTTGGGTTCAGCCATAGGTTAGGCCGAGTTGCAACAGATTAGTGGGATTGTCCAATTGGATGCCCGATACCGCTGGAGCGTGTGTGTTAACTTGTTGTTCAAAAAAAGTTCCTAATTACAATGACTTTCTAGAAAATATGTAAGAGAAACTGATAAGAGGTGAATTGACTCGATTAAAATGACTATTTACGTTAATTTCCCTAGAATTTGAATATGAATGATGATAAGTACAACTAAAATCGTAAAGATAATGATAATGTTTGGCCAAAAACAATTAAAATGAGCTACGTTACTTTCCCCTAGGGGTCAAATCCCATATCATACGGAACATCGATTATGACACAAGTTGAAAATAAACACATAATAATATTACATCTTTTTAACAAATTTTGTGTTCGTACTAGTTACGGCTTTCGAAGTGTCACGAGAAGCTATCATAAGGGCGCGGTCAATAATTCTATCGTCCTTGATGTACTTCAAAAACTATTAAATGATCCCATCGGTCCTTTTTTATGTAAGGTTGTCAACATCTAGATAAAAAGCTCAACTTTAACCTACTGGTTATCGATCTCACAAAAAATCATAAGAGGATAGGAAATTTTATGTCATTCTATTTTATAAATACAAAATTTTTAAGTAGTTGTAAATTAGTGACTAATGTAAACTTAACTATTATCTGGAAGACTGGAACAGGGGTAGACCTTGAAATTCTTTTAAGTGATGACACAATTTGACTATAATAAATATCTAAAGAAAAATTTCTTTAATATGTTAAATTTTTAAGTTGTTCCATAAAACACTTGTTCTTGATCAAACAATACCACTAAGGCTATGCGTAGAGCCTTACTGGGCTCCGGCGGTTTGTCTCGGTGGGCACAGGCCCGCTGGGATACAACCTCAGCTGGTCCGGGCGGGCTGGACGACTCGGTTTCCCCACACCAATGAAGCCGCAACTCATGCTCTCTCTCTCTCTCTCTAGCCGTCAATATTACTTGAATCCCATTTAAAGCAAGTTGACGACATATTTCTAGTCCGATTCCTTTATTTCCTCCTGTAACAACTGCACATCTGAAGTTTTAGAAACAAAAATGACTAAACTTGTAAGTGTTTTTTATAGAAATATATGAAACAAGATGCAAATTTAAGAGGATGGATGTACCTTTTCTCTTCCATTGCCTAGAGAAGAAGAAGAAGAAAACATCATTTTATATTGAATAATAGATGTTCGTTATATTGATTTTTTTGTGATTTAAAAATGTTAGACTATAGGATAGAAATCATAAGTACCATATTTTTCTGTGTTAATCTTATCCAATTAATGAAATCATCTGATTGATTAGGATTGATTTCGCTTTTGGTTCCTATGGCTAATAGTTAACAAGATCCGATAACTCCATGGGATATTTCCTTTTTTCTTTTATTTAATTTAATATTATAAAAATAAACAAGAAAATTATTATGCTATGGCTAGAGAAGAAAATAGATAGAGTAAATAAAAATATGAATGAATTCTGGATTGGTCCCCCATGGTATATGATTTTTTCTTATTAATGTCCTTATATTTCATTAAATATGGAGTTGGACTTTATTATATTCATTTTCTTATGACTAGAGTTCTTTTTACTAACAAAATTCATTAACTCGGTTAACTTAATGGAAAAAAGACAAAAGAAAAACTTGTTTTGACTTTTTCTTTATTAAAATGAAAATCTAAAAGACAAAAAAACCACTGGTTTAGCAAACAAATATCATCTTAATCTTCAAGAGCCAAGGCGATTCTCTTCTTCGAATCTCTCACTCTCACTCTTAATCTGTGCAGCAAACCACGTCGACTCTCATCTTAACCGAGCAAGATAACATAATTATGGAAGCAAAACAATTCTTAAAATCTTTCTTTTTTAAATTTTAGCATAATTGTTAAAGATCTCACTTATAATTGATATTTGAAATGTTGATCTAAGTTTAAGACTAAAATTATTCTTCTGTTCGTTTTTCTTTTGGAAAGGAGGCAGTACTCCTGACAATATATTAAAAAGAAAAGGAAAAGGTATACTTATATGGAGAGGGACTCCCTCTCAAACGAGAACTTAACCCGAACATTAGGACATGCCCCAATGATGAGAAAGAACTCAACTAAAAAAACAAACAAAGAATAAACCATAAGGTTTCACATAACAACCATCCAAAAATAACACAAAGAGCTATGCCTAACAAACAAGCTAAACAAAAACAAATAGCATATGGAAAACCTAAATTGTTACAAATGGCATATTAGCATTGTGATATCCAAAAGCTTAGAGGAAAAGGAAAAAAAAAAGAAAAAAAAAACTATAGGAATAGTTGCAAGCACCTATTGTTTTATTTACATTATTAAGACAATATTTAAGTTCATTTCTATGTTTCAATTCTATATATCAAATCTTTTGTCTTTTGAGTTTTATTTTATAACACTTTTTTATCCTTGGATTTATAGTTTTTTTTAAGTTTATTCTTTTATTTTAAAAGTTTATGTTATATTTACAAACACTATGTTTTCACACATTATTAGGTACTTAAATGTTGCTATCATCATTTTTTCTATTTTATCGTTGTTATCATTTCAAAGGTACTGGACGTTAAAATTTTGGAATGGTTACAAACAATAATGTCCAAATAATTGTTATTTTATTTTTTAGCATAAGTATTAAGTATGTCAACGTTGATAAAAACCTATGCTAAACGATACAATTATTTCTTGAATGGTTATTTTTATGTAGAAAAATACTTTCAAAACCTACCTAATTAAAACATTTTTTTTTGAGTTGAAGAGTTTCACCAAAATACATTTTTTATTATTATTCAAAGTAGAAGAAATTTTATGCATTTACTATATATTTGTATACGTTATTTTCAGGTGGGATACTGATATTATGGTACGATTGGTTTGGTTTACGTTCACATCATATCCATCTATTTATACGTTATTTTCGGGTGGGATACTGATATTATGGTATGATTGGTTTGGTTTATACGTTCGTTCACATCATATCCATCTGTATCTATTTTTTGATCAATAGTAGGTTGTGCAACTCTCTTTCACGAATACTGAAAACGCAAGCACATATGATCAGACTAAAAAAGAGAGATTGTTCATTGTTTATAACAAATATATAATCACGAACCTTTTGCTTACCAAGATTACTGGAGTTTAAAAGTCGGTTTCATCGAATTTGACCATGCAAACATGTAAAAATTATTTGTACGAAAAACAAGTTAACTTATAAGTTAGCTTATAAGTCACGTATAAGTCAGGTACATGTTTGGATGGATCATAAGCTAGCTTATAAGTTAACTTATAAGCTAGCTTTTTGAAAAGCTACACCCACTAACTTTTTGGTGACTTATGAGACTTTTTATTTTTTTATTCCAAATATATCATTGCTAAGTTTTATACCACTAATTTTCAAACATGTCTTTTTTTGTCCTTTTACAGGCATAAGCTACCTTATCAGCTAGTTTTTGCCAAACGTAACTTATTCATCAGCTACCTTATCAGTCACCAAATACCTTATCAGTTATAAGTTAACTTATCAGCTAATTTGCCAAACATAGTTTTAATTAAATTGAAGCTTATTTAGGTTACTTATCGATCAGTATTAAAATCTAAAAATAGAAAAATCCAAAGTGTCGAATAAGACAACTTAGAATTCAATTTTCAACATTTGGCTATTACGATACCGTCATATTTTATTAAATTATTTATTATTTTTTACCTTTATTAGTAATAATTATAAAATAAAATAAATATCTTATTTAATGTCGCAATTATTTTAATTATTTATAATAACATATTTTATGTAAGTTACAATGTTTTTTGTTTATTAAATAGTTAACATATTATAAGAATTAATTAAGATGTGACATAGGGTACAAAATAGATATTTAATAACAAAAAAAAATGTATTTTTTTAGAAATTGTACTTAAAGCTTAAAGATGGGATTAATAATTTTGAATTCAACTTAAAACCATGATAGAAATAATTTATAGCTTAAAAGGAACTTACAAATTCCATTTCTTTATCTATGTAGAACGAGTTGTAACATTATATAATGCACTTAATAAAAACATTTAAAAGCAGTTATTTATTCAAGGAAGTGTTGGAAAACAGGATTGTGCTTGATCAGAATGAAGATATTTCCATTTGATTGAAGAAGACCCCAGAAGGACCATCGTTAGGCAACAATGCAACCATCACGGGCGCTCTTGCACCTTCTTCCGGGGTTAGATGTCCTGTGTCAGATGTAATATCTGTTATCACATAACCCGGATGGACACAATTGACAAGAATATTTGGGAACTTCCGTGCTAGAACCCGTGTGTAAGCATTCATTGCAGCTTTCGAGACCTTATAAGCACCAACGGTCAGAGGCCAGCCATTCTCCGACAACTTATTGGCCTTGAAGTCCTTCAAAAACCGTTGAATGATTCCATCAATCTTCTCTTCAGTAAGATTGTCGATATCTAGTAACTCTTCTTTCACCTTCTCATTATGAATCCACTGATAAAGAATAAGACGAAATAAAAGCTTTATTAAGTATTTCTAACATACAGACTTCTCTTAATTTTTTAAAAATTTCATGACTTGCTTACTTGCAGCTCTCCATAATTTGAAGAAACGTTCACAATTCTCGGAGAACTAGAGTGTTCCAGAAGGGGAAGGAACGCTTCTGTTATTGCTTTAGCTCCGTAATAATTTGTTTTTATGCATTCCTCTCCCAAATTGTAAGGTTGCTCTATAATCCCGTTTAAAAGATGTGCATTCGCATCATACACTTCCATCTGAACAAATCGTACACAAAGTCATGTTCATATAATACGTGGATATAAAAAAGAGTGGACAACTTATAACAAAATGAGGTTTATAGGATAAAATAGATAATATGTTTTTTTATAAATGATGTAAAAAAGTATTCAATGAACTCATTGCAACGGTTTAAGGTAAAAGGTTTTCTTATACAGTCTTATAAATAAAAGTCATATCAAACAGTCTACTATGACATTTAGATATTCTTTACGTTCCATATAATAATATATGCGAGATTAATCCAACATAAAACACAAAATGTAAGATTTAAACACAAAAATCAATTTACATTATAATAAATAAAAAATAATATGGAAAAAAATAAATTAAAACAATAATGGTGTATATTGACTTACATATCCAGCTCCATCTTTGAAGGCTCTAAATTCATCATAATTCACAATTACTCCATTTTCTGCGGCATTATTTACCTAAATACAAAATTAATATATTGGTCCAATAACTTTAAATTCAAATTAAAATCATGGTAAAAATTATTGGTAGATCATAACTCTGAGGATTATAAAAAGCTCACAGATCCCATTTTTTATCCATGTGAAACAAGTTGTTATTAAACTCCCCCCTTATTAACTTCTGTTGTCCTTAAAAGGTTTGTCCCATCATCCCGATGGTACAAAAATCAGCTATAAATATATAATCATCATTTGTAACACATCAAAACCCAAAACAACCTGTTGGCCCGATAACTTTAAATACGATTTAAAACCATGATAGAAGTTAGTGGTAGTCCATAACTTTATTTTTTTGGAATGACAAAGAAAACATAAGGGAGGAAGTTTGTTATTAACAACTAGTTTGGCAAATTCTATAGCAACAAGACTTTCACTCACCAAGATATCGAGTTTCTTGAACTGGGATTCAACGAATTTGGCCAATCGAGCAATACTCGTTGGATCTTTCACATCAAGTTGATGAAAAACAACGTCTATAGGTCCAGAAAGATTGAGTTTTGCGACAGCTTCAATGCCTCGGCTTTCATTTCTAGCCGTCAGTATGACAGTGATGTTGTTTAAGGCCAGCTGGCGACATATTTCAAGTCCAATACCTTTGTTTCCCCCGGTAACAACTGCGACTCTAAAATCAAAACAAAACGAAATTAAACATTTGACATGATCCCATTTTGGATTAGTTCAAATAAAAGTAGTAATGAAAAAAGATCAATATGATGTTTAGATGGTCATTCAATATACCTTTTTTCAGTTGATGTCTTTTCTGTTGTTGATGTCATGATAAGTTTAGATCTGCAAATTCCATGTTGGGATTATATCGTCGATTAGTATGATATAAAGATCTTGAATTCAAATCACGTATCTGCTTTACATCAGATATATCAATAAATAAAAAGTTTATTGATAAGCAAATGAAAAAGGGTCTTACCTTTGGGATTTGGTTTACCAAGTTTTTGATGAGGGAAATAATGAGAGAAACTTGATTTGATTTGAAGAGAATGGCCTCTTTTAAATTGAATAAAATCAAGTCTTTCCATTTTTGTATGATAATATTTTACTAAATATTTTTATATTATTATTATTATATCTTAAGATTCGTTTTCCCAATGATATCTTTTATTAAATTATGAAGAGGGTCCCAATGAGATATATACTAATGGCAACTTACTAAATTATCTAATATTCTAATTGGTTAAAATAACGTATCTAAATTCTATTTATATATTGCTCTTTCACATTAGAGATTAAAACAAAGAAAAAAAAGTTAGGTTTAAATAGCCAAAAAAAGGAAACAATAATTAAAGTGTTAGGTTTCTCATCATGCAAGAATGTTGCTAATTGAGTTTGGTTGGGAGTAGTGAGGAGTCAGGAATGAAGTGTTAATGAAAATTGCTGTTTGGTTTGATATTATATAATGGAATCATTCTTGCAGATGAATTTCTACTTCTGACTAAATTGGAAGGGAATGAAATTTTTATTTATACTTGGTTCTTTTTTCCATGCATTGTTACATTTATGGATATTAAATGAAACATCTTTTGTATTTTCAAGTTGAAGATGGTCTTCTATAGTTTAAAATCTCGACTTTATAACAAAACTACTTTCTTTCTTCCATGCCGCCGTCGAAGGTCCGGCTTAAGACATTGACTTGGGTCTTGCAACTGCCAACCTTCATTTCAAGTTGTAAAAACATATTTTTTTTAAAANCATTGATTATATTGGGTTAACCAAACAACATCAATGCAATGCTCATTTCTATTCCCATTCTCCTGCATTTCCATTTTCAATTTCATTCCCATTCCCTGGAATGAACCAAAACGCCCCCTAAATTTATTGTTAAATAATTAATAATAATTGTGACATTATATAGATTTGGATTGTATAGGAGAACAGAAAACAGTTGAAATACTTGTGATCTTACGACTAACATCATGTATAAAATCACATGTGATTCAAGCGATGCTGCCCTGCGACTTGAAGACGTAGCTAAAGCTAATGTGAAATCATGTAATATGGGATTTTGCACATGATTTTAGTCGTTTTCGTGTTCTCTTAAATAGTTAGGGTGCGTTTAGTTGTGGAAAATTGTATTCATTTTCCTAGAAAACGTTTTCAGAAAATGAAGTTGAGTTCCATTTTCAATTTTCTGTGAAAATTTTAGAAAACGCGTTTGGTTGAAATTGTAGAGTTTCCATTTTTCGTTTTAGAAAGAAAATTGTGGAGTTTTCAGTTTAATCAAAGTAAGAAAAATACATAAAACAATTTCTAGCAGAATGACCTTTCAAAATAAAAATTCTATCATAATGAAACAATACATGAAAAACATCAAAGTATAAAACAAATTGGTTCATATATTATGTATTGGGTTAAAGATTGGGTTAGAAAGGGTTGTGATACTCTATTTTAGGGTAAGGAACGTAGGAAAGAGAAAAAACTAATATGGTGCTGAGGTGACATCAGGGTTCAGAGGATAGCGATGCTGATGGTCTAATATAACCAGAAAAATATACGAATAGCATGGTTTGTGTTCTAAGTTATATA
>LUCG01035678.1:0-10938 GCA_001633085.1 Carthamus tinctorius | reverse complement strand
TTTGAAGATCTCAGTTTTTGAAAAGCAGAAAGACAATGAGATTTTCAAAGAGTTTCCTGAATCTAAATGTTTTGTCAATTGTTGTTATGATGATGATGATTCTAACTCATATGATGGCATGAGTGTTTTTTAGTCTTTTGGTTCTTGTGACAGCAAGGTAAAGGATGTTGACGGTAAAGCGACTGATTTTCAGATGTTGTTACATTCAGAACGTCAACAGTTTAAAGAAGAGAGAAAGGTGTTTGAGAAAGAGAGAAAAGACTTTGAATTGAAAAGTGTTAAACTTTCAAGTAAGATTTCTGATTTAGAAAGACAGATTGTGAGTGAACGGAAAGATTTTGAGAAAAAGAAGAATGCTTTTGAAAGCAAGAACAAAGTTTTGAAGAAAAAGTTTGTTCGTATTGAGAAAGATAGATGTGTTGATGATGGTTTTGAAGAAGAGAGTGAGGTTTTTCAAAAGGAGAGGAGATGTTTTGAAGAAAAGGTTGTTCAGTTTAGAACTAAGATTACTGATTTATAAGTACAACTTTCAGATGAGAGAAGTGCTTTTAAAAGAAAAGAACAACTTTTAAAAAGTGAGATAAAAGGTTTTGAGCAATTGATTGCTGAATCTAACAAGAAAAACCTTGAGAAAAGTGATTTTGAGAATGAGCGAAGAGTTTTTGAGACAGAAGTGAATAAGCTTACAAAGAGATTATTTGAATTGTCTTCTGATATCATGAAGGAGCAGAATATGAATTATGAGTTAAAGAAGAAGCTTGATGAAGCTGTTGAAGAAAGAAACTTGTTGTCTGCCAATGTGAAGGATCTTAAAGATATACTTTTCAAAGTCACACTGACTGAGCAACGGAGTCCTGATATTATTGAACAATCACATTATGCTGATTATGCTGACTCTGTTTGTTCTTTCAAGACAACTCCAGATTCTATCCATGTAGATGATTCTTCAACAACATGCTTCAACTCAAGTGATCAGATTCGTACTTCTAATCTTTTCTATGATCATCGGATTGATGGTTTAGGTAAAAATCATTCCAGGAAAGGTAAGTTTGTTTGGAGAGTTAAAGGATCTAGCGTGAATGTAGATAAACCAAAGTTGTTTGTTCCTAAACACAATGTTCAAAAGAACAATGTTTTCAAAGCTAAATCTTTTGGTACATCTGATCCAGTTTATTCTGTAAATCAGTTGATCAGACTCTATCAAAAGAAAATATGTTGTTCTTACTGTGGAACAAATAATTTTGTTCGAAAAGAGTCTTCGGAAAGTTGGTATGGTTCATATAGTATTCCAAATTATAAACCAACTTCTCTTAACAAAAGAGGATCCTTAACAAAGTGGATATCAAAATCTGTATAATTGTTTTGTCTTGCAGGTCTCCATATCCTTAGATGCATTATTCAAGGGGGAGTGTCTGCAACCAGAAGTGGTTTCTGAATACATCAGTTCAGAAGTAGCTTATAAGCTAGCTTATTTTTTGTGTATATGTTTGAATGAACAAAAAGTAAATTATAAGCTAGCTTTTTGATAAGCTACTTGGAGGTAGTTTTTGAAATAATTATACCCTTATTAATATTAGTTGTTATACCCAATATAACCCTTTTGGTTATTTTACATACTCATAATCTAGTTTTTACCAAACATAATTTGTTCATAGGCTAGATTATCAGCTACCATCTAGTTTACAAAACATAGCCTTGGAGTAGCGTTTTGGGAGCTTTTTGTAACTTTTTCTAATTATACTATTATTAATATTAATTATTAAATTCAAGTATACTCTTTTTGATTCTTTTACATATTCATAAGTTAGCTTTTGCCAAACATAATTTGTTAATAAGCTAGCTTATCAGCTAGTTTGTCAAACATAGCTTAAGTTGATTGTTATAAAAATGGTTAGAACAAAACAACTTTAATATTACATGCAAACGCAGTTATAAATACTCAAGGGACTGTGGTTGTTTATTGAAATAGTTTTAGGGATACATTTTGAAATTATATTTGTTTGGGTTTAAAATGTTAAAATGTGAGCATTATTTTTATTTTTTGAAACAGCAGAAAGGAATTTTATTAGCATAAGACCAAACCCAAACCACAGAGTTCACAACAAAGGATTAAAAAATCAAAATAAACAGGAACACACCACCTTGAAAAACAAAGCTACAACAAAACAAAATGTGAGCGTTATTGACTTATTGTTTATATATATAAAAAAAATCATAAATCGTTTATCTTATAAAAAAAATATAAAAAAGACCAACAGCAAATCTAAATATCATTAATCGGTTTCCTAGATTCCCATAATTATTAATTTATTTGATTATAAATAATATTCTTCAAGGATAATAAACAACTCTCTTTTTTTTTAATAAATAACAAATAGTTTTTTTTATAATTCAGAAATAATATATTGAATCTTGTTTCTTTTTGTTGAAAATTAAACAAAAAAGGCATAACAGCTAAACAAATAATTATTTTTATATTGTTTTATAATATTTACCTGAAGCATCTCATTTCTTGTTTTTTGGAAAGTTTATAGTTTAAGAAACAATGTTTGTAAGTTGATGTTTAATATTGTAATTTGGAAGCAATTAAGTTATTGTAATTTATTATTAAACTTGGTCTTATTGATCTTGATGGCTGTTTAATTTAATGCAACCTGATTGATGTATTAAATAAAAATAATTATTTAAATGTTGCAAAAATTGTTCATTGTTCAAGTTGTGTTTCTTTTTACTTTCAATCATTCTCACTTATATTCATATGTTGTAGTTTAATGTGAGTCATAATCAATATTTATTATAATAAATTTCACAAAAATGAACATAGGAAACTATGTATATATAAAGTGGTTTCTTTTTATTAGGGATAGTTCTTCGAAATGTATTAAATTATATCCAAAAAGCTATTGTGTGTATTCAACTACCAAAAATGCTCTTTAATGTATCAAAAATTATTTTCTTTTATTATTTGTGTGTATACCGCCTACTCAACCGGTTATCGGTAGTTGGAGACGGCTTCCGGAGGTTGTGGGTCAAAAAATGGTTGCAATGGTGGTGATGGTTTGCGGAGGAGACGATGGTTGCTGCGACGGTGATGGTTTTGCAGCAGCGGTGGTTTGTGGTGGTGCTGATGGTTTGCGGTGGTGACCACGACGGCGATTCTGGGTGGAGGTTGGCGGTGGTGGTGTGGATGTTTACCAGCGGTGGTCAATTACGTTTGCCAGAAAGGTTGAGGATGGTTGCCCGAAGGGTTGGGACGACGAGGTTGACCAAATAGAAGTTCGGTCGGAATTAGTCCGATGAAGGAGTTGGTAGCTGGAAAATTAGTCCGGTGAAAGTGGTTAGATTTGGGTCTGGGTCAACGGCGGAGATTCGAACTACGGCGGAGAGACGATTGCCGGGTGATCTCCGGCGATGGTTCTGGGTCAACAACGACGGTCTTCGGCGATGGTTTACCGGCTAAGAAGGTGGCAGGTCATTTTGTAAAACAATAGAAAATAAATAAATGTTTGATACATTAAAAAACATTTCTGGTAGATGGATTCACATAATAGCTTTTTGGGTATAGTTTGATGCATTTTGAAGAAGTATACATTTATTTATCTATTCTTATAACCATGACCGATATTTTATAATTCATGTATATGAAAGTGATTAAACGTATGTAAGCATTGAAAATGGAAATAAAGATAAATCAATGTAGTTGAAGGTGCG
This sequence comes from Carthamus tinctorius, assembly GCA_001633085.1. Lineage (NCBI taxonomy): Eukaryota > Viridiplantae > Streptophyta > Magnoliopsida > Asterales > Asteraceae > Carthamus > Carthamus tinctorius. Next base: position 7,227 of record LUCG01035678.1, on the reverse strand, counting down.
GAATATGATTGAAGAAAAATAAAGCCAGGTTAAAAAGTAAACTCATCAAAAGGCTCATAAACTTTCTCAACGTAACTATTATTCTCACACGATCCTATGCTCTCATTCTCTGTGTGTTTTCTACTGTAACATGAGGGAGCAAATAAGACCACAACACATGTCCCAATTTGTCTCTTATTCATTATGAATAATTGAAGGCGGAAATTTTACGATATACATAGTGAATGTCACACTATTTTAGCATTAATTTTTTTTGAACGGCAAGTAACACACATACATGGTCCTGGGGTATCCGAGATCCAATGACACCCGACTAATCCCCACGACCACGACCCAACCTAACTAAAGATACCACTATATGACAATAGACCCATGATCGTGGATATCACCACATGTTCTTCACGGAGTTCGAACTCAGATAGTTAGAGATACTATTCACTGACCCCCTCAGGATGTTATCTTACCGATGGGCTAAACATGTTTTCGTACATCATTTTTGATGAAGATTTAATGATGCATGCGAATGACACGCATGTGTCACCATTTCACAATAAAACTTAAGCTTGTAACTAAACATGTACAAATACAATATGGGTCAGGTTCACGTGAAATCAAACTGTTTTCGGGAGACTAATGAGGTCAACCTTTTTTTTCATAAAACTTTACAACAAAACACTGTAAAGGTAAAAAATTTTCGAACATTCATAGTAAAAACACTGTAAATGTTACGTTTATGGTGTTTTTTGATGTGAAGGTTCGTTTTTTTACCTTCACAATATTTTCGCTGTGAATGTTTCGTTTTTTACTTTGTTTTGGATTTTTTTTACCTCGATAGTGTTTTTTATTGTGAATATTCGAATTTTATTTAACTTCACGGTGTTTTGTTGTCAAGTTTCATGCGTAAAGTCATGGTCTTACGCGGTCTCACGAAAACAGTTTGATCTCATGCGAACCTCAGTGTATAGAATATTATATTTTATACTATGTATACCCCTGTACAAACGAAGGCCTCCTATACATACATATTTTTATAAGTCTAATAGGTATATGATTAAATGGTAACATGGGGCAAAAGTTAACTAGACTAATGAGGGTTTAAGAATGTGGTGGAGTAGCTTTTATTCCTTATTATGATGCTTCTTAAGTGCCTACATAAAGTCTTTTTTGTTTTCAATGCATTGGATCGCATTATATCTTGATTAATCACCTACTTTACAATTTACTTTATAATTTAAATATTAAAATAACATCGTAAATCTATATACAAAATAATAATGGAAAAATATGGACGAAAATAAAATGACAACATCAAATTAAATAACGTTAGTTAGACATCAAAGATCGACCGACCGAGTCTTAGAGTCTATTTAAAATAAAATATATGATTATATCTGTTCTAGATCAATCCGGTATAGCTAGTAACTAATGACCATTTATGGTTACATCGAATGGTTGTCCTTTGTTCATATAATGCATACAGCTTTGATCACTGGTTGGCCCAATTCAATTGTTTTATAAAGAAAAGAAAAGAAGGATGTGGGGTTTTTGTTTCTAACCTCATTTTCTTCTTTTGCTTTTGGTCTCTGAAAAGATGATTGTAAGTTTGTGTGGATTATAGTGCCGACGTTCAAGTACCTACGGATTCTTTATAATTTATTTAGTTTTTATTTTAATCGTCTAAATTTATATAGGTTAAAATATTAAACTAGCCAACAGATACGTGACATTCCTAATATTTGTTAATTTAATGTAAAATAACAAAATCTGTTATCCATAAATCACCTAGTTTTGTATCATAGAGCAAAATACGAAGACTTAAAAACCTGTTTTTTTTTATAGACAAATTTTAATTCGTTCAACTGATTATACAATAGTATGATATTTTATCTATATTTATTAGTAGTATTGTATAATCCGAAATTGACTTTTTTCTTCATATAAATGAATTAAAACATATTTAATGTAAACCACATTCAAAATTATTTGATTTATTTGGGAAAATTCTCGAAGTTTATTGTCTTTATGAAACTTGCAAGTTGAAACCAACTTTTGAAATATATGGGTATGTGAAAGTGAATACCATTAAGTTCTTTTAGGCACTAAATTGACCCTTCCTTCATGCTCATCCCTACATACTTTTGAGTTATTTGGATTTTTTTAATAAATACCATTCTTATTTATTTTATCTTTCAAATAAACAAACATAGATTATCATAAATAAAATCTAAATTAACCGTTTTAGTTCTTTTGTCTTGTAAGACTATGCGTTATCTCATCCAGAAGGCTTCGAGACGCCTTCGGGTTCGTCGGGTAATTTCGGGAACATCATTACGGTGTCATCGGGTAGGGCTTTGGCTTCTCCATCCNTCTCTCTCTCTCTCTCTCTTTCTCTTAATTAATTATCAATTAAATAAAATAAAAAATCTAGGAAATATTGGGTTAGCTATAACACATATTTTGGATAAATAATGGAAAATTGATGACATTAGATAGCTTTGGGTAACTTGATGAGTATAACGTATGGTCTAAGCAAGTTACCTTATGCTTGTGACTCAAGTTTTCATATTCAAGTCTTCTAGTGGTGTGGCGGATTGGTTATCGTTCGGGGGGTTCATAGCGTCCTAACCGAGTTCGAGCATTCCCGTGCACACGTCTGGGGACATTTTTAAGTGGGGCCATGTTTAGCCTCCAAAATTTTCGGGGATTAGTCGGGCTTTGGCACGGACACCATTCAAAAAAAAGTTGTCATATTCAATAATCATCTTATTTATTTATTTAATTTTATAAATAAAATAGTAAGTTGAAAAAAATTATATCTCAATAATGTCATTGTTATGTACAATATATATGGGAGAGTTAACAAATGAAATTTAACGTTCGTTAGTGAGATATATCAAATCAAGCATTTTTATGCATTTTTACATATCATGAGATTTTCTTGCAGTAAAAATTTTGTATGGACTAAAATCAAGAAAAATAACATACCACATGACCAAAATTGCAATTTACTCTAAAATAAAAAAAAGACTTTTTAAATTATAAAATTTAATATTGGCAAAATTTAAATTGCTATGTTATGTAGGGAAATTTCGGTTATTAAAAACTCGTGAGTAATCCATATGAAGTTACGTGTTCCTACCATTTGTACCTTTCTGTTGCTCTCTTACTACTTCGATGAAAACTTCCACCATCGCTGATCGTTTTTTCGACAAAGGTGTGACGTCTGGTTGTTGAAGAAGACACCGAGAAGACATCGGTGAAGGTCTGGTCGCCGGAGATGACTATGAGGGAAGATCTGGTCGCCAGAGAAGACGCCGACGAAGGTGACCTACTATCAAATATCATGATACACTAAACCGTATATTTTAAAATTTTAGTACATTAAATGATAGTTTTCAGAGTTGGAGACACACAATAGCAAAACATGACAGGTTAGGATACATTTTGGGGAACATAACCCAACTAGTATTTATGAAAATGATGAAAGTTTATTTAGTATGATTTGAATATTCATAAAAGATGATTAAGATTTATTACTTACGATAAAACGTTTTCCATTTAAAAACAATCGACATATTTATGAAATCTAATATCTGTTAGGCTAGATGAACGGCTGAACATGCACCTAAAAAAGATACTGTATAAAGACCAATTAAACATTTTCTACTGGGCCTGATTTCTAAATGGGCCAGAGTGGCCCATACTCAAATACTAAAATGGGCTTTATTGATACTTGTTGGGCTGTGAAGGCCTCTTGGAGGCCGAAATGACAATTAGGCCCCTGGGTCTGCTAAACCCTAGGATAAGCTTCATCATCTCTTCAATGGTGGTAGTTACCTAACGCCTCTTCCTCCGAAAACCCTAGCCAGCCTCCTTTCCATCTCCGTTCTCCGACGATGCCGCCGAAGTTCGATCCCTCTCAGGTCGTCGACGTCTACGTCCGCGTCACCGGCGGCGAGGTCGGTGCGGCGAGTTCGCTCGCTCCGAAGATCGGACCGCTCGGTCTCTCGCCGAAGAAGATCGGAGAAGACATCGCCAAGGAGACCGCAAAGGACTGGAAGGGCCTCAGAGTCACCGTCAAGCTCACCGTCCAGAACCGTCAGGCGAAGGTCTCCGTCGTCCCTTCCGCCGCCGCTCTGGTCATCAAGGCGCTGAAGGAGCCGGAGCGCGACCGGAAGAAGGTGAAGAACATCAAGCACAGCGGCAACATTTCGCTCGACGACGTGATCGAGATCGCGAAGGTGATGCGGCCGAGATCCATGGCGAAGGAGTTGCAAGGAACGGTGAAGGAGATCCTTGGAACGTGTGTTTCTGTTGGCTGTACCGTCGACGGAAAGGATCCGAAGGATTTGCAGCAGGAGATTGCCGATGGAGATGTCGAGATTCCTCTGGATTGATCTATTCAGACTTCAGATTCATGTGAGAAAATTTTATTTTCTGGTTTTAATCATATAGTTTTTTTTCATTTTCAGATGCTATCAGTTTCATGAGTTTTGCTTCAATCATATCATCAGTTCATCCCAGTGAATTTTGTGACATTAGCTAAAATTATCACTTCTAGCATTCATTTGCCTATGAATTATCACTTCTAGCATTTTTCTGTGCTTTGAAGACGATTAATCCACAGTGTTTCTAGATTCCTCTGGATTGATTGTGAGTCTGTTCAGATTTCAGATTCATGTGAGGAAATTTTATTTTCTGGTTGTTTTTATCGATATAGTGTTTCGTTTTCGGTTGCTATCCATTTCATGAGTTTTGGTTCGAGCATGTTATCAGTTTATCGATTGAATTTTGTGACATTAGCTAAAGTATTCGAATTCAGTTTTCGAAATTTATTTGAAAAGCTGCTTCAATCCGTAGCCCGAGCATTCATTTGCCGATGAATTATCAGTTTTAGCATCGTTCTGTGCTTTGCACACGATTAATCCGCACAGGTGGACAGCCTTCTGCATCATGATTCATTTTCTTCATTACGGTACGTGATTCAAGTGCATTCTATGCATTGTTTATCTGTTGCTGCTCGATCGAGTGGCGTATGTTTATGATTCATATTGGAATAGCTCGTTTTGTTATCCGATTAAGGTATCAGGCAACCAGCATAAGCTACTAACAAGCCTTTCTTTTAAAACAGACCTCTAATGCACATTTACGGTAAAGCACCAAGTTTCTAATTACGATAAGAATGTTATCCGATAAGATAAGCAATGATGGTGACTCTTGCCAATAAAGCACTTATCGGGTAAGTATTTGGTAAGTGACTGCTTAGATTATAGTTACAATCTATTAATCCAACATCTTACTTGTTATACTATCCGGTTTCAAGACCCTCTCTACTCTAACCGGTTTGTTGGCAAATGAGTGTCATTTGGTGTTCTATGAGAATCAATGTTCTAAAAAAACTCGCCGCACAAGTGTCACGGCGCGCGATGGCACAAGGCTCGTGTCTCACACCACATTAAGGTGTGGGACGCCATGTCATAATGCACAATTCCCATAATTTGGCATTTAATTTGTTTACTATTGACTCATTGAGTTATAATACAAACATAACTTTTTATATATAATATTATTAATTTTATACGGATTAGAAATATGATGCCATAAGTTATGCCATGGCTTCGCTCTGGCTTCTAAGACTTTGACGGTTGGCCTCGTTGTCACGTCAAGAACGTCCAAGCGGAAGCCAACGTGCTGAAAAAAGAAAAGAGAACATTTATGCTAACTTACAGAAACAAAAAGGAATCAAAACCTCCAAGCAGAAGCCAACAAGCCGAAAAACAGATAGCAAAAAACCCCAAAGAAAGAATAAGCCACATCGAGATACCGGTTAACTTTCCCTACAACCGAGAGGCCTGCAACAATCTGTTGTCTAATCGATTGTTGAATCCTGTTGTCTCTTTGGGAGTCCATGTTTTGTTCGATCCCTGTCAAATTTGCATAGCATTGCATGGTACCTTGAGCCCGATATTTAACCCTCCACTTGGCATGATGTTAAACCCACCCTCTTTGTTTTTGGCCTAAATGATCCTGCCATTGAGCTCATGAAGAAGAAACCCATACTTCTTTCCTTCCAAATCCTTCCATTTTTTGGATGATAAGATTTAAGCCAAAATAAGCCTAAACTCCTCCTCCAAATCCTTCCCTTTCCTTTCCTTCGAGAACACAATTTTCTGGTTTTCCTTCCAAATCATTTCTTTTGCTTCGCTAAAAAAAACTCGAGAACAGGGAGATAAGGTTTCTTCTCATCGGGCGTGCGATTCATTAAGTTTTTAGGTCTACAGAAATACTTGTATGCATCTCTTTGGGCCCTAAATTGACCCGGCTAGTAAGCTCGTTATTTTATGCCCACTTTGCTACACTTGACCACGATGGATGCCCCTTTGCCTCCTAATTAAAGGTGTAAATGAGTCGAACCCATTAGTATGTTGTTTGAGTTCAACTTAAAAAATTAGTATCAGGCTTGAATTAGAGCTCACGTGACTTTTTTGAAGTAGGCATCACGCTCAGATATTTTTTGAATTATTTGAGCTTGAGCTCTATGCTCGTTTATGGGTTTGAAGTACACTTAACTCGTTTATTGGTTTCAGTTTGATAATTTTTATATTTCTATTTGGATCATTAATGAACATGTTAGCATGTTTGGACGATTTTTTAATACTCAAAAGACTTGGTTGGACTCGACTAGACTCGGAAAAATTAATTGAGCTTTTGTAGGATCTGAGTTGAACATTTGTGTTATGAAGCTTGACTTCTCAAGTCAAAGGAGGTTTATTTTGTATTCTAAGATTAACTCAAATTCGAAAATTGTTATGTTGGAGCTCAGATAACTCGTAAAAGAATCAGTGTTGTAAAACTCGGATTACTCGGTCGATTACTCGGCGAGTACTCGAAAATCGGCCATACACCTTCCCGAGAAGTACATAATCGGCCTAATTCCATGGTCCTATGGTTACTCGGTCCAACTCGCCGAGTACTCGGCCTTACTCGGGTCAACAGGTCAAACTCGGTCAAACTCANGGTTTTTTTTCTATTCTTTTGAACAGCCGACGCCGATAGAGAGCAAAAGGAGAGCGATTTCTTCCTACCAGCCGATTATGCTTCAATTCTTGCTCGATTCTTTTGATTTCTTGCTTGATTCTTCCGATTTTTTGTTCGATTCTTCCAATTTCTTCTCGAATTTCTTGCCTTCTGCTCCGATTTTGACAGCCTTCGATTCTGCTCATATTT
>LUCG01035638.1:0-16636 GCA_001633085.1 Carthamus tinctorius | reverse complement strand
GTTCAAATGAGAAGTGCTAAAAAAAATGAGAAGTAGAGAAGTGATCTCCACCACTCATCTGGTTGATAAAAGACAGTTTTGACCGGTCAAAGCCGCCTTTATTGACCAGATGAGTGGTGGAGATCACTTCTCTACTTCTCATTTTTTTAGCACTCATCCGGTCAACAAAGACGGCTTTGACCGGTCATCCTCCTTGAATCTTCTCCACCCTCCTTGAATCGCATCATCCTCCGTAACCGGTCAAAGCCGCCTTTATTGATCGGATGAGTGGTGGAGATCACTTCTCTACTTCTCATTTCTTTAGCACTTCTCAATTGAACCTAATATTATATATATATATACACCCGGTCAATAAATACGGCTTTAACCAGGTCACCCTTCTTTAATTGTCTCCACCCTCCATGAATCGCGTCAATCCTCCGTAATCGCGTCCACCGTAACCGGTCAAAGCCGCCTTTATTGACCAGATGAGTGGAGGAGATCACTTCTCTACTTCTCATTTTTTAGCACTTCTCATTTGAAATTTTGAACCTTTCTCTCTCTCTATATATAGGGGCGTAATCAAATAAGAACTCGGTAGTTGTTGGGAATTGTGAGAACCAATATGGACTTCATTTTATCAAATTTAATCATTTTTATTTATTTAATATGATGATAACTGTTTAATAGTTTTTTTAAGGATTTTTATTCTATTTTTCTTTTAAGTCATTAGTGATTGAAATGAATGGTTCATATTAGTTCTCACAAATTACCAAGTTCTTCCCTGAATAACCATCGTTTAAGATTTTTTATGTATATTTTTGGTTTTATAAACACACTAAAAAGTTTAATATCGTAAGATAAATATATGTTGTTGCGCTAACTCGCTAGCGCTAGCGCACTACGGCTTTTCAGCCTCCTGCAGTTCATTCCATTCCCTTCGCTACACTCTGTTAATCAATATTCTAAATTTTTATTATATGAAATAGAATTGGATCTTAGGATTCTTTAGCATGGTGGTTCTCAAATGATTAGCTTAGGTATATATATGTATATATACAAAGAGAGAGAATCATGCATGATAAGCTAATACTTCTTTTGTTGAATAAATATGTGTAACCATGTGTATTCAATAAATATGTTGAATAAATAGGTCCAAGCATGTGCACCCTTTTGTTATAGATCTTTGGATGTATCTTGATTCCAAGTGGAAAAGATAACAAACAAATATGCCTTACACACCCAATATGTTGTTTAGATCTAAATCTTTGTTATATATTTCATTATACAATGATTACCTTTTATTTTATTGATTCGATAACAATGGTTTATCAAAATCATAACTTCTTCTTTTTTCTTGCGGTAGATGTGAGGTCTGTATCATCGTATATATTATATTTCAGACTTTTAAGTTTGTATATATTTATCGGGTTTGTTAAGGTTTGACTTTTATGGGTTTAAACATCTTTCGTTCAATATTCAATGAAAATAATATGTTGAAAAGACAAACTGCGTTGAAAATGCGTTATGAATATCATGTTTCACATTTAATCCGTTGGTAGATATGAAATGAAAAACATACGTCGTATTTTAGGTTGCACCAAAAGAATTGGCAAGTCTATGTATCTATATACGAAATAAATTATTTATCCCTCTTAAATAAATACAATGTTTATTTATACGTAATTTAATAAATTATGTGATAATTATATACTAAGAATACTTGATGACAACCTTAGTTCAATATTTTAATTAGGAATTAGATTGATTAACTAAAAGTATTTGAGCAACTTTCATTTCATCAATAAAAATATCCAAATTAGTTTGTTGTGCCTTTTAAGGTCATTGAAAAATAATTCACGAGCAAATTGGAGTTGATTATGATGTCAACGGGCCATCCCGTCCGCCATCGTTATCACCGTCACTATCACTTGAATATCATATTAATGGGCATCTTTTTCGAATCGACATCTATGCAAGTATCTTCTCTCACTCGGATAACAATCAAAAATAGAATATGTCACCTTCTTACTTAAAAATATTTATGGGTATCATATACTTTTAGCAAAAAAAATTAGGAAAAGAATGTTAATTTGTGTCTAGCTATAATATATTACAAAGAGTTTCAAGCCGTTCACATTAAAATGAGTTAACTCATAATGTTATGGTCAATCTAATAAAATAAAATAAAATAAAAACTAGAGTAAATTACGATTTTAATCTAGGTGGTTTGTTAAAAATTATGATTTTCGTCTTCTGGTTTAGTAATGGCCTTTTTTGTCCTTATGGTTTGCTTTTTGTTTCTATTTTCGTCTCCAATGATTAATTGCTATATTTAAGTACATATAATCAAAATAGCAAAGAATTGTAAACCAAGGATCAAAACAACAATAAACTGTAAAACATAAGGACGAGAGTAGCAATGATTTACAAATCATACGATAAAAAACTATGATTTATAAACCACAAGGACAAAAAAACCACAAGGACAAAAATCAATTTTTTTAACGAACCATAAGGACAAAACCGTAATTACTCTAAAAACTAGTTATAAGAAAAGGTTGAAAACATATGGCCTGCTATCTTTTACATTGTCACGTTGTGTTTGGTAAATGAGACAGGATGAAACAGGACAAGACAGAACACAACATATGATCGACTATCTTTTAGACTATCAGGCTCTATTATAACAATCACCTCCACAACGATCGGCTATTGCCACCACCACCGCTAACCACCTCCACAAATCACCATCACCCATCATTGTCACCACCATCGATAGCAACAGATAGCCACCACCAACCACCGTTAGCCACATTAACCTCTTTCTTCACTAAACAACCACCGCCCGTTGCTAATATGTTAATCATATAACTCAAAAAAGAAAGCTAAATATTAAAGAAAAACATCAAATCATGTGGAAAATCACATGTGATTTTACATTAGCGGCAAAAAATGGGGTTCGGACGACTTTGGCCATGGCTTAAGTTGCATGAACAAATAATTTTATACGTGACTTCAATGTAAAATCATACATGATTCGACTACTTTTCGTATTTCTTAAATAGTTAACATTCTCGTATAAAATCGTCATCTCTCTTTGTGTATAAGTATTTCATATACACACTTTAGAAACAGAAAAAAGAACAAAATAGATACTGGATGGTAGTACGGTACTATAGTACGATACACTCAAAAAGTTTCTTTTCTTGGAGTTAACAAAATTTTATTTTAAGAAGTCATCAAAATTACTTAAGGAGAATCTAAACAAACATTTGGAATAACTATTCAAAATGCATCAATTATATGCAAAGTGAATTCATTCATATGTTTTTTAATCAATAGTAATAGCATCTTGTAAAGAAATCCATTAATATGTTACATTTATATCTTTACCTACCTAACTTCATTTCTCTATTTTGTTAATACACTTTAATATTGGAAACAAAAAAAGTTTAAAATCTCTACGGTAAGAAGTTTGTTAAGGATGTGTTTGACAAACTAGCTAATAAGCTAGCTAGTAACTAATAAGCTAGCTTATGAATAAATTATGCTTGACAAAAACTAGCTTATGAGTATGTAAAATGACCAAAAAGGTATCTTGGGATATAATAATTAATATTAATAAGGGTATAATTGTAAAAACTAGAAAAAGCTCCTAAAAAGCTACTCCCAACTAGCGTTTCAATAAGCTAGCCTATGGCACATGTAGCTTATAAGAGCATCTCCAACAGCTTCTCCAAAAATTCTCCAAAATGGAGAATCAAAGTCTAAAAATCTTTATAAGAAAATGTATTCATCTCTAACAGATTCTCCANNNTCATTTTTGGAGATTTTGGGAGGGTTCTCCATATTTGGGGATTTTTATATTCTCTCTCATACTTTCTCCAAAATAGAGAAAGTTTTTGAGAATCTGTTGGAGCCTAAAAGTGTCTAAAATCTCCATTTTCTCCAAAATGGAGAAGCTGTTAGAGATGCTCTAAGCTAGCTTATTTTTGCCAAACACACCCTAAGAGTGGTCGAAGTATAAGCATAAATATGATATATTAATCCTAACGAGCATAGGAACTCAAAATGCCCTTTGTGTAAATTAAAATTATTGAAAAAAGAAAATAAAAAATGGTAAAAGAAAATTTGAAAGAGATGATGAAGAAAGAGACCCCATTTCATACTTCAAAAAGCTTCAAATTTTCCGCCATTAATGTCCACCTCCATTTCTCTGCTCTTCACACTCATCCCGCCAGTTTCATTATCTCTCCATCTCTATATCTATCTCTAAATCACACAGGTGGATTGATGAATGGATAGATCAAATCTATCGAAAATTGAAGTTTTCTGAACTGGATTTGGATCCTTTGAGAGCAGATTCACAGCTACAGAAAAGAGAGGAAAAATGGTGATCATAACTCAGGATATGATCAAACAGTTCCAGAATTTAGTTGAAACAAGTAGGTGTTTGTTTGTCTCTCTCTCTAAAAACCCTAGCATTTGTCTTCGATTTTGACTTTTTTTCTTCTTCAAAAAGTTTTAGACGATTTATGTTCGAATCTGTTGTTGCAGTTGACGAGCCACTCAAGATCCCATTCGAGGTTTGATTTATCATTTATGCTTCCTCCATCTGTTTCGATCTGGTTTTCGTAGTTCATATAAATCATAAATATCTGTTGACTGGAAACTGCGATCCCCTTTCTGATTTTTGATCGTTTTTACCGATCTGAGCCACTAAATTCAGATCGGAAGTCAGCAATTGATTATATATAAACTTCGAATTTGTAGGTTGTATGTTTGTTTAAATGATCATGGCTGCTAGGTGAAGCTTGATTATGCTAAAATTGATTGTTCTAATGCTTCAAAAGTGGTGGTGATATATCATTAACTGTTGTGATATGATCTTAATATCCAGAATCTGCATCAAGGATATCCGACTGAGGCTGTGATTCGGTTTCTCAAAGCACGAGACGGAAACATATCGAAAGCTCATAAAATGGTTAAAATCAAACTCATTCTGGTTGAAAACTTCAAACTCATTATCGCATTAGTATGCATTTGCTGATGAATCTTGGCTTTTCAGCTTGTTGATTGTCTAAATTGGAGGATTGAAAATGAGATTGACAAAATATTATCGGTGAGTTCTCTTCATAGAGCTTTTTATGTTTTTAAATGTTATGGATATTGTTTACTTTATTGCTGACTTTCTGCTTATATTCACAGAAACCAATCATTCCTGCTGAGTTTTATAGATCAGTCCGTGACTCGCAGCTTATAGGGATGCCTGGTTACACAAAAGATGTATTCTTTTTACAATAAGCTAATACCATTTGTTTCCTTTGTGCCTATATTTATGATTTGCTACTTTTCAGAGTGATCTCGACTGATGTTTCTTTGGTTTCTTGACGAACTATCTAGGGTCGACCTGTGATTGCTATCGGTGTGGGGCTCAGCACTTATGACAAAGCATCTGTAAGGATATTGTGCCCTTTCTTTCTTTCTTTCAATTATCCGTTTATACTTCTTAGTTTTGGTTCAATATGAACAACGGATGGGTGTGTGTGTGTGTCAGTGTGTGTGATACTTGATCTTTCTCACAATCTTTACGTTAGCAACTGCAACAAGCTGTTCAATGCTCTTATTTTACAGTGTGAAAATGGTTTAAAGGGGTTAAGGTTGTTGCAACTTTTAATGTGGTCTAAAAGAAAAGCTGGACAGTGATGTTGAATTTACCCTACTAGTCACTAACTACTCTTACAGTCTTACTCCCATTGTTTACTGGTGGATATTTTTGATCTTGGTAAAGGGCTCGTGTTAAAGTATTATAACAGTGTATGATAATTCTTAGGTTTCTTAGGGCGTGTTTGCTACGTAGACAGGACTGGGCTGGACATACCATAGTGAGGTAGGCGGATGAATAGGTTATGGAAGGTTTTAGGTTTTAATTTGACATGTGTAGTTTTAGTATTAATCAATCTTGTTCCATCTTCCTAATTTTTGTTCCACCTATATTGGTGGGACTGGGACAGAAAAAGACAAATTTTATCCCACTCAATCCTATGTTTCCAAGTCTAATGTCGAGCTAAACGTGGGACAACAAGTTTTGTGTTTTCTCTTATCTCATCTGTGAATGTGGGTCAGCGCATTTGTTAGTTTAAATGTAAAGATTTATGTATCGAGTTTCATTGAATTGGTGTTCTTCTCTTCTATTTTACTAAATTGATTGTCATGTTCCTTTTTGGTGTTTTTTTGCTTTTATTTTAGATTCATTACTATGTTCAATCACACATCCAGATAAACGAATACAGAGACCGCGTAATATTGGTAAGTGCAAATTACGATAACTGTTTCAAGCTGCGTAGATCTTCAAATGGTCTGAGTGCGACTCTCCTTTTGTTGTAGCCATCTGCAACGAAAAAATTTGAGAGACATATAAGCACTTGTGTCAAGGTTTTGGATATGACCGGGCTCAAACTTTCGCATCTCAATCAGATTAAGGTATTATTCTTGCTTCCATTTATGTTGTTGCTTACTCATATCTAGTTTCTCAAAATGTAGTATATTTATAATTTATCTTTCTCAAAATATAGCATATTGGTATTTTTCCCTCTTACACACTTTCCACTAGTTCGGGGTCTTCACGGAAACAAACACTCTACTCTTTAGGGTAGATGTTAGGTCTGCATACATCTTACTCTCGACCCCACCTTTAGGTGGGATATATTGAGCTCCTTTTGTTTGGTTATTCTTGTACCAATGAAAATTTGTGGGAGAATTGTATGAATGAACTTGGAACATTCAAATGGGATTGCTATTGCATTCTTTAGTTTATTTTAGGAAACCCATTATGGAATTAACATGGTTTCATTGACTAATTTGTTGCAGCTATTGACGGTTATATCTAGTATCGATGATTTGAACTACCCTGAGAAGACAGACACTTACTATATTGTCAATGCCCCATATGTATTTTCAGCATGCTGGAAGGTTTGCCATTTTTCTTCATCTTTGATGAAAGATGCCGGGTTCTTGCCCAACGCCGGCGTTGGGGTCCTACATTGGCTAGACTCGACCCTTTCTCATCCATATAGGTTGGAACCTCATTTCCCTCCTCAAGAGCTCTTTTGGAGAGTAATCTGATGAGGTTCCACAGGGGGACTTGACACTTTGGCAATTTGTACCGCCTAGCCCCCTCACGTGTTGGGACAATTTATACCCATCTAAGCCTCCCATTGGAGGGGACATGTTGGAGTCCTACATTGGGTAGAATTGGAGCATTTTCTCATCCATGTATGTTGGAACATCCCTTGTGTCCTCAAGAGCTCATTTGGAGAGTAATCAAATGGGATTCCACATATTTTCTACCAACCTCAACGTTTGAATCTTTGCAGGTCGTGAAGCCACTCCTTCAAGAAAGAACAAGAAAGAAAGTTCAGGTGCTTTCGGGTTGTGGCAAAGATGACTTATTGAAGGTAATCTCTCAGGGGCTGTTTGGATGGTTTTTCATTAAGTCCTGTATAAATAAAGTTGTCTGTGTAGATTAATCTGTTTGTATAGACCGTGAAGGTTTTTGTTGGGGAGTTATTTTCTACAGATGGAAGAAACGTGTTCTTTAATTGGGAGTGACATGTTTGGAAAAACACAGCTTACTGAATAAGCCACTTCCTATACCATTAAGCCACTACCAAACATTCATGTATAACTGACAGAATAAGTTGTTAGTCTCGTTAAGATTCTAACAAACATGCTCAAGAGTGTTTATAGATTTCTTGAGTGCATCTTCCAAGAACTCAAGAAGTTGTGTAACATTTTTAACAAGATCTACATTTTCTCGAAATGGGCAGATAATGGATTACGAATCTCTACCCCATTTTTGTAGAAGACAAGGGTCTGGATCATCCCGACACGCTAAGACCACCATTGGTGATGATTGTTGTTTCTCATTGGACCATGGGTTCCACCAGCAGCTCTATAACTACACCAACCAGCAAGCTGCAGGCATTAAGCCACGAGCCCCGGTTAAGCAAGGCTCGTTTCATGTGGGTTTCCCTGAACTCGACCCAACCGACTACAAAATTGCTCGAACCATAGAGACCGAGTTTCATAAGTTGGAGAACCAGAATGGCTTTACTGATGAACAAGATGGCCTCAAGCCAAATGGTGATCAACATCTAAAGGAAGCTAGTGCAGAGAAACTGGTGCATGTTTGAACCAAATTGGTGCTACCTTCTTGTTTAAAATATATATATATTGATGATTTTTCAGATATTTTGTAACTCTTATGTTGTAATTTTATAAACTCGTTGTCGTTGGCCCTAATGAAACGGGAAAAATTAGTGTTTTTGATCTCAAAAAGTCGAATATAACCATGAATAATGAAGCTCAATAAGTTATGATTTTTTTTATCATATCCCTTGAAGTCTCATGGTTAAATCATTTAGGCCATTGTTTGTTTTTTGGTTTTAGCTTTATTTATCACATATGTCTGATTCGATCAGGTATAAGATGATTCAGACTGTTTTTTTCTCTTTTTCTAAGCCTCTTAACCCTTTAACGTCCTTTGATAGATTAATCACCACTTATTTCCGTTCAATACCATTCTTTTCCTAGCTAGTTAATTACTACTCATTTTCGTCCAATACCATTTTCGTCCAATACCATTATTTCAATTTCAATGTCCGCTATAGCCAAGATGCTCGTTGAATTTGCAAAATCGCGAAACACAAATATTGTCAACTTTGGAGCTTTGGTGTGTGAGATACGATTTAAAACTTCATAGTCTTGCAAATCTGGCAGCATCCTTTTGTTTCTATTTTCTTCATTGTCATTCGATCATCAATGTTATTTTAAATTGATGTGTTTAAGTTGAATTTTAAGGGATAAAATAGACAAATATACATATTCAAACATTTGTCAATCTATAAAAAACAAACTGTCTTTTTAATTCAGATTTCAGACTTCTAACACCTCTTCAAAATCAGAAATGAAATAACAGCTTATACTTCAGTACTTAAAAATCAGAAATGAAACAACACTTCGGCACCTCTTAAAAAACAAACGCCACCTTATTTTCTTTGTAAATGCCTTAGATTCAAACATGGGCTCCTAAACATCTTACCTCACATGTTTGGTTATCTACTCAAATGCCAAAATTCAATATCCCACAATCAAACCATATGTTTATAACTGACACATACATTCAAATTGCATGCTTTAATAAATTAGAAATATGCCATGATGTACAACATATCCTCAAGGTTCACCTCCAAAACCCTCTTAAAAAATTAGAAGAAAAAAACCCAAATTTATTCAAATTGCAAATCCAGCAGCACTGAATCAAAGTTGCATAAAAGCTAGAGCACAAACTAGTAAAAGAATCAGGAAAACAATACCTGATTCCTACACATATTCTCTTCTTTTAAGCATTCATATTTAATCTTAACACATGCAAAAACACAGGATATTTCACAAACATGCTTCCATAATATAAGACATAAAAAATGCAATCAGCCCAACTGTCTGTAGCAGTTATAGGCGACCGCAACCGAGACCGCAGCCCCAATAAGTGCAAGAGCTGCATACACATCTTCGCTCTCCCACGTCTCGAGCCACGTTGGCATTGTGCACACCTTATTCGATTCAGCACCGCCTTTACCGATGTTGATAGAAATCTGATTCTTGCTTCCCTTTCTCTTCTCTTTCGTATCAAGATTGAAACTTGCGGGATTTTCAGGCAGTTTCGGACTGCGGCAACAGGTGGAACTTCCGTTAGCCTGACAACAACCGGCGTCCTCCACCTGGGTGCCATCCGGATGGCTATAAATCTCGTCAGTGAGCGCTGATGAATCTATTAAGCTCCTGTCCATGTCACCACCACCGTTTGCTATAACCCTCTGTTCTTGGGCTTTCTTTTGGTCTTCTTCTGATAAACCCATCTGTCCCCTAAATAAAAATAAAAAAAATTCAAAAAAAAAATCCACAAATTTCCACCGATCCAAGTAGGAGTGCAGTTGGGTTGAAGGCTTTTGAATAACCCAACCCAAAGTTTACAGTTTGAAAAATCTCAACCCAATCCAAACCAAAGTGCAACCCAACCTAAACCGTACGGGTTGGTCGGGTTAATACATCAGTACATGAAACTATTTTTCTTAATTTGCACATATATTTATATATATAGGGTTGGGATCTGGTGAGAAGTGCTAAATTTGGTGAGAAGCATGAGAAAGTGGTTATCAACCATTGGATGAGAAATGGACGAACATTAGGATAAGATGCACCGGATCAATTCCTTTTTTAAGTTGCAATTCATGAAGGATCGTGTGAGAAGTTGAGTTAACCATGAGAAGCGTGAGAAGTGAATCTGAACCATTGCTCTCTTTAAATCTCATGTCATCCCGTGAATTGCGCTTTGGAAAGAAATTAATCCGGTTCATCTCGGTGCACCTCATCCTAATGTGCATCCATTCCCATCCAACGGTTGACAACCACTTCTCACGCTTCTCACGGGAACATCAACTTCTCACCGAAACCCAACCCTATATATATATATGTGTGTGTGTGTGTGTGTGTGTGTGTTCAGATTTACCGAACAGTGGGCTGCTTAAAGAGCCAGTAATCTAACGCCTACTACACCCTTTGGAGCAGAATAATTTACGTGAAACGATGGGCTGCTTAAAAGCCTATGGCAATCACTATCTATGGTGTTGATGATTATATAGCTAGATAAAAATTCAGTCTTTCACATGGAATACATCAGTTTGTCTATCCATCTCTACCCAACTAGAGAAAGTGTATAAACATCAATCCAGATATGTCTAGCTTCACATGGACATCACATTTGGTCTGTCCCTTGCCCATGCTTGTCCTCTTGTGACCATCTAGGCTGCCCTTCGAGTGCCTTTCGCTTGATACTCGTTTAAGAAATTTGCATGCTTTGAACGTGCCGGAAATGGGCAATTTGAGTCCATGATTAGCCATGTTCATATGTGTAGGACCCGATGGATTATATAATCACGCAACTAATTAAGAACAAAAAATGATCCAAGATTATATATTTATAGTTCCCCTCTGGAGAGTGCGAAAGAAAATTTTCATAGTTGGTCCTTATAGTTATTTCCACCCCAAAGTATACGATTAAAGACTTCCGAGTGTGCAAGCAACATGTTTTGTGAGTTATCTCAGTCCCCTAAATTACTGTAATTATTGTAAAATAATTACTAATAAACTAACGTCTTAGCCTACGAGATGTAGATTGATACTATTGGACCAAACATCACTTGGTGATAAATATGGAGAAACCAAACAGTTGCACTGAAAAGATATTTGCGATTAGCAGATAGCCTCCCAGCACTATTTCACATAGTTGTGGGAAACAGACACAAAAGTAATGGATACACTTGGACGGTATAAGAATTTTGTCTAACACAAGAGTCACATACTTCTCCCCCACTTTCTTTAACATCTAGAAGGAAGAATAGCATGTGGCCAAAGAAGCTTTGTTGCTTAATTATGAGAAGATATGTATTCTATGGGAGGAACAGAGTTACTATGCAGAAGACCACAAAATGTTAAGACCATATGAGAAAATGGATTCAGAACATCAAAACTTCAACAAAAAAAAGGCAGCTTAGGAACTTGAACTTGGAAACCCTACATAAAATGAGCTTAGGAACTTGATTAAGGCCTGATGAAATCATGAAAACCAAATCTTTTTATGTGAAATCGGTGTTGCATAACTGCTCTAAAAAAATGAAAAAAAAAGCAGCTTAGGAACTTGATTAAGGCCGGATGAGAACCACATCTTTTTATGTGAAATCGGTGTTGCAAAACTGCTATAAAAAAAGAAAAAGAAGCAGCTTAGGAACTTGAACTTGGAGTTCCCTATTTTTTGTAAAAGGAACATTTTAAACGGCATATACATACATACATACATACATATATTACCTGAAATGTAGAACAAAAAACGTTGGTGTCTGCAAGGAAATTTTTTGTTACTAGATCTAGGCCAAATGTCATGGTCACTAATCATGGAAATCCAGGTTATACATTCTTATCAAGTATGCATTGATGGTGATCAATACAACTGGAATTCTGATCATAATTCACCCATTGACCGAAACATGCAATATCTTCTCAAATTGACCAGAATGGAATCATCTTCCTAACATAGTATTTAGCTTAAATGGTATTCAGCTCAGTAATTCAACACCAATTTAGTCAATTTTGCTTGAGTTACAGCATCTGCAACAGCTATGTTATATTGTTTCTAAAATAGAGTACCAAAAGTCAAATATTAAAAAAAAAGTTCCAAGTTCCAACTCTAACAGCTAATCTATTTTAGAGATTCTAGCATCGATTATTCTATTAAAATAATCTACACATTAATAAAATGTTATTTCTTTCTTAAATAGTGAGTTCTAGAGATTTCTCCACATTTGGAGATTTCCATCTTCTCTCTCTTCATTTTTCTATTTTAGCATACAATATAGCATAGCTATTGGAGTAAAAAAATCTGTAACACAACCAAAATCTCTAGATGGATAATGACTACGAGGGCTAAAAAGACACTGGGATACGATAATAGTTACCTCCAAAGCCAGTCGACAATTTCACCTCTCTCAATGTGTTGTTCAAGCAATGTGGGTACATCATCTGGCATAACATATCCATACCTGTGAAAAATTATAACTCATTACTCCTCTGACAAAAAAACTATTTTACATTTTCAATTGAAAAGAAATGTACGAATAAATACAATATGCATCGTCCTTACCAATGACCCGTCACTTTCCCATGGTTGTTTGATCCAAATATAATCACGTTTCCTGCATACTTGTGGCCCCCAATGTGCGAGCATGGCCGAACAGACACTTTACTTTGATGACCACGCGATTCTATTTCGTCTTTAAATCTCGAAACGAGTGCGGGCCCACAAACGCCACATCTTTTGTCCCTTGCACCATGAGCACATACAAAAATGTACGATCCTCTTAGTGCTTCAGGACTTCCAGGCAGCCATTCACCGTCTTTTACCAGAACTTCTTCCACAAATGTGTCCACGTCAAAATGTGTCAGCCGTCTGCATATTGTCAAATCGATCAATTGTCATGCATAACTCATAATACTTAGGGGCTGTTTGGCTCGTGGAATTCAAAGGAATTTGATGGAATTGGAATGACAGATTCCTTACTGATGTTTGGTTTGCAGAATGAGCTTGATGGAATCCTTTGAATTCCATTGAATTCCACAATTTAAGGAACTCATCATTTGTTGGCTTAAGTAAAGGAATTGAATTCCTACCAACCAAACGCGGTCAAATTTCATTCCAGTTCCTTCAAATTCCATTATGTGAACCAAACACCCCTAATAGAACCATACAGAATATGACTGATCATCTGAAGTGGTTAAAGGAGGTTAGAAATTTCACCTGTATCTGATCATGTCTGGAAAGATTAAGACATCTCCATTTGATGTCTCGGTTCCATCATGTCCCTCACATATAGTCAGGCGGGTCTTGCGATAGGAGAGCGATAGACATGGTTGAACAAATAAACAGTCATCACTAAGCACGAAAAAAGATAATTAACATGTGCTATACTTGAAAAAAGAACACAGAAACAAAAAAAAAATTACAAGACCCCATACATTTGATTTTTTTCCTACCAAAACCAAAAGACATTAACTCATCTCAACGTCTTGTATTTGTTTTGTTAAACCAATTTCAAGATTAGGCATCTTATGTATTGTTTTATAAAATACATCTCAATATCTTGTTATTTTAGCCTTAAAATAAAATAATATATGATATGTTACTTGCTTTAAATGCTCAAAACCTCAAATGAATTCACTAGACATAAAAAATACATAATATGTTATAATCTTCTTTAACCTGAAACCATTTTGGTTCAGAAACCTTTTCTCTCAAAAAGGGAGTAAATATAGAACAAGCTTGAAAGTAATCACCGAATTCGGATGTTAAATTGTTACTAAGCAAAAGGATAATCCAATGAAGAAAATCAAACTCATCCAATTCTAGCATTATAACTTTTATAAGCAATTACCACCGACATATAAACATCACACAGAAAGAAACCTACCCCTAGATGTGCTCAAAAGTTATACTTATCAGATACCATAAATCCATTCAAGCAAAAAAAAAATTCCTTTGTACTTGCAGAATCACAATTCACATCGCACATCAGAATCAGTTTCAAATTAAACGAATGCAGAAAACAACGAAGTTAAAACGAGAAAGTAACCCTAAAAACACAAACAAACCAGCAAATCAAAACCCTAGCAACCAACCTGTCTCTTCATGTCACTCTTCCTGGAGGTGAGAGCTGCTGACAACAGCCTCGGCAGCCGATCAAACTCAGCAGCTTCGATCCTCGGCGGCCACACCTGCGGCTTCTTGTAGCACAAAAACACATGGCGTTCGTAGTACTTGACGGTTCCCACAAGAAGGCTCTGCCGGAACTCAGATCGCGAGAACCCGAAGTCCTCATCGCCGCCGTCGAATCCGCCGAGGAACCCCTCGTTCTGGAAGCTTCCAGAAGCGCTACCAATCTGAGAGCTGTCGCCTTCCGAAACAACCACTGAAGAAGACGTTGATGCGTTCAAGAAGGTCAGAGGTTCGTCTCTGTTGCTTGCCATCAAGGTGTTCGACGAAATGCTCCAAAGAGAAGACGACGTCGTCTTTTCCAGTCTGGTTTCTTCAACTGTCTGAGTGAGAATCAAGAGACTGATATTAAAGAATCCTTTTTTTTCTTTTCATTCATATATTTTAATAAAGAGTAAAATTACGAATTTGGTCCTTGCGGTTTGTGGAAAATAACACTTTTTTCCCTATATTTTCAAATTTTCAAGATCGGTAAAACGTCTGTATATAAGTCATTAACCCTCTTCGTTAACGATCGTTAAAATATTTCTTATGAAGCTTTTTATGTTTTTTACCTAATCAAAAACGATTTTATGATTTTGATCCTTGTGGTATTCTATTGGATAGAAAGTCAAAAATGTCGTTCATTNGATTGCCAATACTATAATGTGGGGACAGACCTGACTCACTCAGTAGTTGTGATTATGGGGTTGCCCCGGGCTCGAACCCCCGCTGAGTTAATGGAATATTTTAATGGTCATTAAACCGATGAATTAAATCCGAACGTTTTTACAAACATGGAAGTAACCTATTCTTATTTGAGATATTGCTTTCGTAGATTAGTTATAGCCAATCAAATCACCTCTTGTATACCTGCTTTCATTAGTCCTTTCTTTACGATACCCATCTTATAATTTTAAAATTATAGGGACGAAAAGTGTTATTTTTACATACCATAATGACCAAATTTGTACTTTACTCTTTTTAATAGAAAAAAAAATAATAATAAATTAATTATTAAGTCTTAACACAAAAAAGTGATAAAAAGTTCAGATGACCCACACCTTATCTATTATATGGACATTGCTTTTCTCGTATGCAATTGGTTCGGTATATGCCGGCTTATTTATAAGAATAAAGTTAAGTCACATTTTTCTTTTTAAATTGCATAATTTCTTTTTATAGATTTTAAACTATTACACCATATTAAAAAGTCATATTCTTCATCGATAGATAAGAGGTTAAGTTGTTGTAAATAATATCTCTGAATCATTTTCTGTAAATAATACTTCAACCTTGACGATAATCGAAGTTCGAACCACTGAAACCACCTCAAAAACTTTGAACTTAGACGTTAGAATTTGAACGCAATAACTTCACTGTATTTTCTTCATGGTGATAAGTGATAACGTCTTCATGTTAACTTATGTAAGTGTAAACTTAAGCTAGACATACACAGTAAGGCGCTGTTTAGTTAGTTTTCCATTAAGTTGTCTGATTAAATTGATATGTCTGTATTAATTAAAAAAGTTTTTGTTTGCATGGTTCTTCGTTGATGCAAGGAACGTGATTTTTAATTTGCAGAAACAAGTTTAGACAAAACTTCCCAAAAGCTTACTAACTACGTCATTTTTTATGTCATTAAGCCACTAACAAACAAACATGTATAGTAGATCAAATAAGCTAAGAGCCCCAATAAGCTCATTAAGCAACGAGCCCCAATAAGCTCATTAAGCTACTAACAAACAGAAAGCTATGACGAAAGATTGCATTTCGAGCAATCCTTATTCGATTTAGTTCAATAGATCTCGAGTTCAAATCTCGTATTTGTATATTAAAAAAACTTGAGTCACCGGATTCCCGATACGGGTACCGAAACTCTCGGGTGTCGGTTTTTTCGGTCCTTCACAAAAACTAAATCTTCCTTTCATTCCCAAATTTGGTTCAACATATACACACACCAGCCCACTCTTAAAACACTCCACACCAAAAACACCGATATATTTCGACAACTACATCGGCTTTTCACCTGGCAAATACGATGGCGACGATCCACCGCCGTCCACCTGCGACTTCTTCCGCTGAAATAGGCCGCTAAGATTGCTGACGAGCACCTTTTTCGTCTTCGGTTTCGCCTTCGGCCCTGGATTTTGCATCTTATGAACCGGGGTCGACGGTAACGACAACGGTGTCTGCATCTCGGTTTCTTGGAGGATCAACGACGCCGCCTCCGCCGCCTTCTTCTGCTCCTTCTCACGCCACCTCCGCAGCTCCCCCTCCACCGCTCTCCTG
>LUCG01035491.1:0-12219 GCA_001633085.1 Carthamus tinctorius | reverse complement strand
AAAACTTTCCCGCCAACGTGCCCTTGAAAATCGACCACTCCTTATATTTCACGGTCGGACTCGGTATCAACCCGTGCTCGACTTGCAAAGCGGGTAACGGCAGTCGGGTCGTGGCAGATATTAATAATGTTACGTTTGTTATGCCCACCACCGCTCTTCTACAAGCGNTTTTCACTACGGATTTCCCGGGTAACCCACCCGTTTCTTTTAATTATACCGGAGCTCCGCCAAAGAATTTGGGTACCACGAGCGGGACTAAGCTTTATAAGCTAAAGTACAACTCAACGGTTCAATTGGTGTTGCAAGATACGAGCATTATTGCACCCGAAAACCACCCAATTCATTTGCACGGGTTCAATTTCTTTGCGGTGGGAAAGGGTTTGGGTAATTATAACCCAAAAGTGGATCCGAAAAAGTTTAATTTGGTTGACCCAGTTGAAAGGAATACCATTGGTGTGCCTTCCGGTGGATGGGTGGCTATCCGTTTCCGAGCGGATAATCCAGGTACAATTTATTATTATTATTTTTTAATTTGATGGTAAAATCTTTTGAACGGCACGTTACATACACACTCAACTAACCTACTCCTAAAATCTATTCCTGAATCTACACCACTGTCCACGACGGGAGTCGAACCCACAACCACAAGGGAAAGGGACACCTTATGTTTCAAATGCCGTTGGGCTACAAGTCCGTTGGCATTTGATGGTAAATGATTCGAGGTTTTAACGACTTATTCGAACCTAATGACTTTTGAGCTTGAATCTACTATGAACTTTTTTCGAGTCTGAGCTGTAATAACCTACTACTAGACTCATTTACACCTCGGGTAAGACAACGTTTTTGGGTTTAGTTTGTAAATGACAATTTTGCCTTTTGATTGTAGGTGTTTGGTTCATGCATTGTCATTTGGAGATCCATACAACTTGGGGGCTAAAAATGGCATTTTTGGTGGAGAATGGGAAAGGCACAAATGAGTCTCTATTGCCACCTCCAAAGGATCTTCCTAAGTGTTGAGAAAGAGAGTTATGTATTTGAAGGATTTAATTATTTGTTCTTTTGAGCATATATATGATTTGTTGAAGCAAATGTACAATAAATTTTTTAAGTGATTTTTGTTATTGGATTGCAATTGTATGTTACAAGAGGTTAATACATTCCCTATCTTTTATTCCATTGTCTCTATATAAGGATACAATCCAAAGGATATTATCATTCATCATATATTTATAAATGTTTCACATGTAAGAGTTATTATAAACCAAAGATAATATAGAAACATCTTCGTATATTATCTCTTTTCAATACTATACAAGTATTTATACTAAGCATTAACATAACTTCAATTCCTAGCTGATGTGAGACATTGAAAAAGTACTATTCTAATCACTACAGGAAATTCATTCTATTGCGACCACAAAAGTCGTCGCTAAAGCTCCAGTTTTCGTCGCTATATGTCTATTGCGACGACTGTCATCGCTGTAGACTTTGTCCCCAAAGGCCCGTACCTGTAGCTCTCTATAGCAACAACATGTCGTCGCTGTAGGTAAAAAGCAAAGGTTATTTTAATACCTACAGCGACGACTCCATGTGGTCGCTATAGACTTTGTAGCAGTAGAGCAAATTTCTTGTAGTGAAAGCAAAAGCTATTCTATTAAAATAGTACAAGTGGTTAAAGCACAACTATTCTAATACGCCCCTCAAGATGGACTCGCAAAGATATCATGAAGAGCCATCTTGGTCGTAATAGGCATCATTTTGGACCGAGGCAAAGGTTTAGTAAGCATGTCGGCAAGTTGATGAAGTGATGATGACTGCGAATAGGCATGAGTTTAATAGTACGATCCAAGACCTTATCATGAATAAAATGACAATCAATTTCGATATGTTTAGCATGTTCGTGAAAGGTTGGGTTGGATGCTAATTGGGTAGCCGAATTGTTGTCGCGGAATGTTGGATCAATATATAAAGAAAGTAACCAAAGTTTGTTATATTTATGAGAATTCACGAATTGAAAAGTACATAATTCATACATATTTATAGACACCAAAGGGTATCATTGAACCATTGCGATGGTTTGCCAATAGAGGTGTTGTTTCATGAAACATCACACCTCTTCATGAATGGTCACACCTTTCATAAAAAACTAACTATAACTACCTAAATATACATGCTATTATAAATTGATATTAATCTAACATTCACACCCTTAATCTCGATTATGTTGAAGAAGATCTTTAACTCCAAATAGTTGTCACATAGTGATGAATCTTATTCTTGGAAGTGGATTCGTCAGAATGTCAGCTCGTTGTAGATCTCCATTGATTTGTTCAACTGCTAGGTCTTCTTTCTCGACGCATTCTCGTATAAAGTGATACTTTGTGTCAATGTGTTTGCTTCTTCCATGAAACACTGGATTCTTCATTAGAGAAATTGAAGATTTGTTATCCACATAGATAGTAACCTTTTCTTCCTTTGTATCAGTAATTTTGCTGAACAATCTTTTTAGCCAAATTGCTTGTGTTGCTGCTGTTGTTGCTACAATAAACTCTGATTCACACAAAGATAGAGCGACTGTCCCATGCTTTTGAGTGCTCCAACTAATAGGTGAATCTCCAAAATAGAAGATTATTCTTGTTGTACCTTTTCCTTCTTGTGTGTTAACACCATAACTGCTATCAATGTAGCCTTGTATCTTGTTTCCACCTTTATGCCCATAAATTATACCGTAGTCTTTTGTTCATTTAATGTAATGTAGCACTTGTCTGATTGCTTTCATGTGTTGTTCTTGTGGATCCTGCATGAAACAACTAAGTAATCCAGCTGGAAAACTTAGGTCAGGTCTTGTGTGTAGTAAGTATCGTAAATATCCAATTAGACTTCGATATTCAGTAGCGTCTACGGATCTTTCTTTAGTTTCTTTTGTAAGTTTGAGACCTGGTTCCATAGGTATCTTTGCTTCATTGCAATCTAACATCCCTGTGTCACTGAGTATCTTGTTTGCGTAGCCAGTTTGTCTTATTGAGATTTCACCCCCTTTCTGTGTAACCTCAATACCAAGATAATAAGCAAGTAATCGAAGATCACTCATTTCAAACTTCTTGTTCATCTGATCCTTGAAAGTTTCAATCTCCCTCTTTGATGATCCACTAACTATTAAATCATTAACGTATACTCCGATCAGAAGTGTTGATTCTTTAGTTGTCCTTGTGTAGACTGTTTGCTCTAAAGCACATTTCTTGAAACCAAGTGTTTTCAATGTGTTATCCAACTTGGTGTACCATGCTTGCGGAGCTTGTCTTAGCCCGTAAAGTGCTTTCATAAGTTTGTAAACTTTTCTTTGTCTCTTTCCTTTATAAAGCCTTCAGGCTGTAAGACTTAAACTTCCTCCTTCAGTTCTCCTAGTAGAAATGCTGATTTTACATCTAGATGATGTACTTCCCATTTGTTATATGCTGCTAGAGCCAATATCAATCGTATTGTCTCGATTCGTGCTACAAGTGTAAAGACTTCGTCAAAGTCTATGCCATGTTCTTGAACATAGCCTTTCGCTACCAGTCGCACCTTATGCTTTAATACACTTTCCTCAGCATCCCTTTTTGTCTTGAACACCCATTTCAAACCAACTGCCTTATGATATTTTGGCGAGGTGGTTAACCTCCAAGTATTGTTCTTGTTGATAGAATCAATCTCTGCTTTCATAGCTTCAATCTACTTATGATCCTTTGCTGCTTCGTTGTAGTTTCTTGGGTCATCTTCTACCAATAATAATTTGTCAGTATTGGCATATATATCACTTAAGGTCCTATAACCTCTTATAGATATGATCAATTCTTGAATCTGTTGTAGAAGGTGTATCAACTTCCGAATCTGGTGAATTTATGGTGGAATGCTATGGGCTATACTCATGAGTAGATATCTGGGAATTGGGTGTAGTAGGTACTTCCTCATCAAAGTCATTGTTACCATGTGTAACAATATCCTCGAAATCTTCACTTTCATTCGAGATATGCTGAGTACCAGGTGTTTTATTATTCCCTATAATGAAATCAGTCCATTCTGGTCTGTCTAGATTGAAATCTTTAGTGTATTCATCCCAATTCCATGTCTCGTCTTTTTTGAATTTTACGTCCCAACTGACGCAAATTCTATTCTTTAATGGACCAAACAAGCGATATGCCTTTGATCCTGGCTCACTGCGTAAGTATACCATTCGTATACTTCTATCATCTAATTTAGTCAAATGTTGTGAAGGTACCTTTGCATATGCGATGCAACCAAAAATCCTTAGATGACGCGTATATTTGGCTTTCTTCCCTTCAATGCTTCATATGGAGTAATGTTTTCAAGTGACTTTGTTGGTGTGCAATTCAATATCAGTATGGCGTGTCTAACTGCTTCTGCCCAAAAATTTTGTGGCAAGTTCGTTGCCTTCATCATGCATCTTGTTGCTGAAAGAATTGTCCTATTCTTTCGTTCAACAACTCCATTTTGTTGAGGTGAGTATGGTACAGTCAATTGACTTGAGATGCCATTATCTTTGCAGTATTGAAGGAATTCATTTGAAGTGAATTCCCCTCCCCTGTCTATTCTAAACATCTTCAACTTGATTCCAAGTTCGTTTTCCACCCTTTGCTTAAATTCTTTGAAGATTTCGAAAGCCTGATCTTTTGAGTCTAGAAAGTATTCCCACATATATCTTGAGTAATTGTCAATTAGTAGGAATATGTACCTTTTGCCGGTTGGTGTAGGTGGTGATATTAGACCACACAGATCTCCAAACACCAAATCCAGTGGTGCCTCTAACCTTGAATTTTCATGTTGTGAAAACAGAGATCTACTATGCTTTCCGATCAAGCATATGTTGCAAATGTTCGTCGTATGCTTGGTGGGAGGTATTCTATAAACCAATGTCTTTGAAACCATATTTTTCATTCAACCAAAATTCAAATGGCCCAGTCTTACATGCCATAACCGTGCTTTGTCATTTAGGTTGGCAAATAAACAAACGGGTTTGCCTATCCGTAGGTTTACCTTGTATAGTCGATTCTTTGATCGAGTGACCCTTAATAGAATGTCGTTGCTTGAGTCATATAGTAGTAGTAAGTTGTCTTCCATAACTACTTTAAAACCGTACTCTGTCAATTGTCCTAGATTCAGTATATTACTCTTTAGATTTGGAATGTAATATACCTGTGAAACGATCTGTTGTTCTTCATTTTTGCACTCCAACAGTATAGATCATTTTCCTTTGATGTCTACGTATGATCCATCTCCGAATCTTACGTTCCCGGTAATTTCTCGTCAATCTCGTTGAAATGATCTTTGACTCCCGTCATATGATTGCTTGGACCGTAGTCTAAGTACCATAGACTTTCATCATTTGTAGTCATCTTGTTTACTTCAAGATTCGTTTCGTTCAAGAAAACTTTCTGGTGCTCTTCAGTAGTCGCCATGAGTAGTGTTGGCTCCAAATCTTCTTCAATGAGATTAGAGTGTTCCGGTTCTTGATCCTTTCCTGGACATTTGGTTGCATAATGTCCATATTTCTTGCATTTGAAGCACTGTACTTTACTCTTATCAGGAGTAAACTTCTTTGTATTATTAATAGTTTCCCTTCTGAAACTATTTTGTAAGGGTTCCCAATTCTTTCTTTCTGATCTGAATCTGTTATCCCCTCGGCCTTGTGATTGATTAAATCTGCCGCGACCACGTCCTCTATAAGATTGGCCTCGGTGTTCATGTTGTGTGAACATCAATCCTTCTTGAGTGTCCATGACTCTTTCCTTCTTGAATTTAAGTCTTTCTTCAAAAGTCTTCAGTCTCCCGATTGCTTCGTCTAGGGACATTGTATCTAAGTCTGAGTATTGTTCAATGGACGCAACAAGTTGAAGAAACCGGTCGGGTACTGCATTCAGTAACTTCCGAACGAAAGTGGAATCTTCATATGTTTGTCCCAAGCTTGCTGCTTTGTTTATAATACTCGTTAACTTCGTAGTGAATGAATCAGTGGATTCATTTTCTTTCATGTGTAACATCTCATATTCCGTCTTGAGTGTTTGTAATCTCGCCTTTTGGACACTGGTTACTCCAACGTGTGTGGTTTTCAGTGCATCCCAAATTGCCTTTGCAGTTTTGTATTTTGAAATGAGAAGCAATTGGTCATCCGGTAGTGATTGACAGAGATAAGCAATAGCAGTTTTATCTCTTTTCTCATCAGCCTTTATTGTTGATTGCGGTTCAATTTCTTCCCATAGACTATTCGCTTCCAGTGTAATTTGCATCAAAATTGTCCATGATGTATAATTTGTAGAATTCAACATCGGACATTGAAAATGGGTACTAGGACTCATTTCCTTACAAGTTTTGGTACTATCCCCTTGTTCCGCGTTATTTTTCCCAGTCACAATTTTGCGAAAAATTTATATTGAACCTTTTATTTTATTTCAAAAATATTTGAAAAATATT
Organism: Carthamus tinctorius; assembly: GCA_001633085.1. Lineage (NCBI taxonomy): Eukaryota > Viridiplantae > Streptophyta > Magnoliopsida > Asterales > Asteraceae > Carthamus > Carthamus tinctorius. The sequence continues at coordinate 5,751 of LUCG01035491.1, read as the reverse complement.
TTAGTAAAGAAAAACTAATTAAACCAATAATAAAGATACCTTTATTAATTTGGCTAATAGTGTTATTTACTAAAATATAAGGGTTTTCTTATAAAATAAAAGAAAGTAGGGTTTTATATTTATAAAGAGGGAAAATTGAGAAAAAAAAAAGGAACGTACAGAGGAAGAAAAATATGCGTAGGGTTTCTACCGAATGGAAGTGTCGATGCACAACAGGTGTCAATTCCTGTTCAACTTTGATGGCGTCTTCTGGGTTTTATCCAAATTGCAAAGTTCTTCTTTGTTTCTTGCAATCAGCAGTTTCAATTTTATCAAAATTGCAGCCTTCTTTGTTTCTATCGATCGTTGATTTTGATTCTGAATTCCGATCTGTTTTGGTTCGATTTTGGTTGAACAATTGATCTCCTATCTACTGTTCTTGTTCTGGGACGCTGCTGCGTTTTATGCCTGTAATCGGTTGAACAAACGATCTCCTATCGATTGTTCTTGATGGCGACACTTGCTGCGTTTTCTGCCTGTGATTGGGTGAACAAACAATGTCCTATCGATTTTTCTTGTTGGCGTACGCTTGCTGCGTTTTTCTGTCTGTGATCGATTTCCGCCGACGCTCTTTTTGTCTCTTAATTTCTCTAAGGTAACCGGTAGATGATGAGAAACTTTGGTTGAAAGAATCCCAAAGCTCTAATACCAATTGTTGGATTGATATACAAACAAAGTAAGCAAAGTTTATTATATTTATGAGAATTCACGAACTGAAAAGTACATAATTCATACATATTTATAGACACCAAAGGGTGTCAATGAACCATTGCGATGGTTCGCCAATAGAGGTGTTGTTTCATGAAGCATCACACCTCTTCATGAATGGTCACACCCTTTCTTAAAAAAACTAACTATAACTACCTATATATACATGCTATTATCAATCGAGATTAATCTAACACAGAAAACCAAAGTAGGAGCATCTATAGGAACCTTAAAGTCTCGCAACAACTGTTGCAACACCATTTCTCAAGTAACAACGTCGATAGCTCTATATTTGGCTTTTGTGGAAGAACGAGAAACAATAGACTTGATGCCCGCTGCGTACGTCATAGATTCAGGAAAGGAAAAGTTAGGGGTAAATGATGTAGAGGTAGTGCGTGATTACCCCGAGGTATTTCCGGAGGATTTGGGGGGTTTACCGCCATATCGAGAGGTCGAGTTCGGGATTGACTTGATGCCCGGTGCGGTGCCTATCGCCCGAGCGACGTACCGACTCGCACCGTCAGAGATGACAGAGATGATGGCCCAGCTTCAAGAGCTACTGGACAAAGGATTCATTCGACCTAGTAGCTCCCCTTGGGGAGCGCCAGTTCTCTTTGTGAAGAAGAAGGACGGTACGATGAGGATGTGTATCGACTATCGAGAGCTCAACAAGGTGACGATCAAGAACAAGTATACCCTTCCAAGAATTGACGATCTGTTCGACCAGTTGCAAGGTGCCAAATATTTCTCAAAGATCGATCTGCGTTCGGGTTATCATCAGCTCAAGGTGAGGGAGGAGGACGTTCCACAAACGGCTTTTCGTACCCGGTATGGGCATTATGAGTTCCTCGTTATGTCGTTCGGGCTTACGAATGCGCCAGCAACTTTTATGGACCTAATGAATAGGGTGTGCAAGTTTGTCATAGTCTTCATCGATGACATTATGATCTACTCAAAGACCGCAGAGGAGCACCGAGAACATCTGAGACTACTATTGGAGCTGCTGAAGAACGAACAACTCTACGCAAAGTTCTCAAAATGCGAGTTCTGGCTCAAGGAGGTGCAGTTTTTAGGACATGTAGTATCCGAGGAGGGGGTCAAGGTGGACCCAGCCAGATTGAAGCCATTCAGAGTTGGGAACCTCCAAAGTCTCCTACCGAAGTGTGGAGTTTCCTTGGATTAGCAGGGTATTACCGGAGGTTTATTAAGGACTTCTCGTCAATTGCCACTCCGCTCACGGCATTGACTAAGAAGGACGTGAAGTTTGAGTGGAAGCCGACTCATGAGATTGCGTTCAACAGCCTGAAAGAGAAGTTGACAAGCGCGCCGATATTATCATTGCCCAACGGGACTGAAGGACTTGTGGTTTACAGCGATGCCTCGAAGCTAGGCTTGGGATGCATGCTTATGCAAGAAGGTAGAGTGATCGCGTATGCGTCCAGGCAACTGAAGGTGCACGAGAGGAATTATCCAACGCATGATTTGAATTGGCCACAGTGGTTTTCGCGTTAAAGATTTGGAGGTACTATCTCTATGGAGTGAAATTTCAGATTTACACTGACCACAAGAGTCTTCAACATCTCTTCACTCGGAAGGAGTTGAATATGAGGCAAAGGTGATGGATAGAGTTGCTCAGTNAGCGAATGTAGTGGCAGATGCCTTGAGTCGAAAAGGAAGAGAAGACCAACCAAGTATTGTGGCATGCCGTATAACACTAGTGCCTGACTTCGGGTTAGAGGTAAAGAAATGGTAGACTGAAGCAATGAAGGAAGAACACCGGAGGAACGAGCGAATAGTGGGCAGCATGGACACCCTTAGGGTGAATACTGAAGGGCTAAGGTGTTTTGGGAATCGTGTATGGATCCCCAGACTTCGAAGCTTGCGTCTAAGAGTCATGGAAGAGGCGCATAAATCAAAATATTCGGTACACCCTGGGACGAATAAAATGTATCAAGACCTGAGACGTCTGTACTGGTGGCCAGGGATGAAGAAGGACATCGCTCACTTCGTCGAGAGGTGTGTAACATGCCTCCAGGTGAATATTGAGCATCAACGACCGTATGCCAAGCTGCAGCAATTGGAAATCCCAGAGTGGAATTAGGACCATGTAACGATGGACTTTGTGACGAAGCTACCACGAATGCCTAAGGGATGTGATACGATTTGGGTGGTGGTTGATCGACTTTCGAAGTTGGCCCTTTTCCTACCCATGAAGGAGACGTACACCATGGAGAGACTCGCAAGATTGTACATATCGGAGGTGGTACGCCTACATGGCATTCCTTTGTCTATCGTGTCAGATCGGGATGCCAGGTTCACGTCGACTTTCTGGCAGAGCTTCCAACGGGAACTTGGGACGCGGGTCAACTTGAGTACTGTGTATCACCCACAGACCGACGGACAAAGTGAGCAAACGATTCAAACCTTAGAGGACATGTTAAGGGCTTGTGCCCTGGATTTTGGGGGCTCGTGGGAGGATCACCTTCCGTTGATCGAATTCGCCTGCAACAACAGTTATCATGCGAGTATCGAGGCGGCTCTCTACGAAATACTCTATGGCCGGAAATGTAGAACACCTTTATGTTGGAACGAGGTTGGTGAAAGACCACTTGCCGGACCAGAATTGGTTCAAATAAGGTATCTCGCGATCGTGAGATTGACATTTCGTGCCGCGAGATTGCCAACACTTGGATTTGACTTTCACAGCTTAATGGATTTCGAGCCACGAAAAGGAGTTTGGCGTCGTGAGATTTGCATGAAGTATTACATGGTGCGCAAGACTTCCAGTTTAAAGAGATCAATACAAAATCCTCTATTTTTGGAACTTGTCACTACTTTGTGTCGCGAAGCATAATGGTCGCTATCGCGAAGTGCACACGAGATGGCCTTTTAAATATTGACTTCCAGCCTAAGGTTTCATATCTGGATACTTTTAATTCTGAAGAGAAAGCAGAGAGATGTAGCAAGGAGAGAGAATTGCATGAATTGGCAATTAAAGAAGGTGATCAGAAGCAGTAAAACCTCACCGGTTAAAACCCGGAGTCGAATTACTAGAGCCTACTCTTCAATAGCTTCACGGTGTGCCTAAGGTGTTTATGTTATTTTGTGAATATGGTTTTTATGATGTCTAGTAACTAAATCCTTTAAGTACTCATTATGGTTTGATGAACTTGGATGATGGTTTGATTTATATTTATGATTGATGTATGGTTTTTGAATGTTTATCATGTTTAACTCATGTTTATGGTTTTAACTTTCGCTACTTGAAACCATTGATTGGTCGTATCTAGTGGTAGATAGATTTTTCCTAGTTAATAAATCTCCCTCTGCCTTTCACTTTGGTAACCTAGCAGGCAATCTACCTAAGTTTTGGAGATTGGGGAGTAGAGTCCGATAAGCTGGCTATGAATAGGTTATAAATCAGTCTATGAGGAAAGTTCCCTTAGACTGAAGTATAATAACCGGAATTTAAGGATTAATTATTTTGTTAAAATAGTGAATTTGGAGTCAAATTTTGGTAAGACTAAAAGTTAGGGGTCAAATTGTCAATTATGGAAAAACAATTAATGATGGGCTTAGGCTGAAAGTAGCCAGAGACAGACATAAGAGCTATGCCGACAGACGAAGAAAGGACATCGAATTTCGAGTGGGGGACCACGTGATGCTTAAGGTATCACCTTGGAAAGGGATGATACGTTTTGGGAAAAAGGGAAAATTGAGCCCGCGATATATCGGGTCGTTTAAGATAGTTGAACGGATTGGGGCCGTCGCGTATAAGCTAAAGCTTCCGAACGAGTTGAGCGGGGTTCACAACACTTTCCATGTTTCAAACTTAAGGAAGTGTTTGGCGGACCCAGACACCGCTATACCACTGCAGGAAATAAGGGTTGATACGAAGTTGAATTTTATAGAGGAACCAGTAATGGTGGTGGATCGGAAGGTTCGTAAGTTAAGAAATAAGGAAATTAGATTAGTGAAAATCCAGTGGAAATTTCACAAAGGGCAGGAGTGCACTTGGGAGGCAGAGACGGAAATGAAAGCGAGATATCCCCATCTATTTCGTGATTGAATTCCGGGACGGAATTCCCTTAAGGGGGAGGTGATGTAATAACTGAGATTTAAATTTTAAGTATCTTGACCAGTGGGGGTTCGTTTCGTGTAAATTTGTTAAATGCAGGGACTAGTTATGACAAATTGTGTTAGTAACTATTGATGAGGTGGGTTTGTTTTTCCATTTTGGGTAATAAGATCTAGGCCTAGGGCCCATGATCCAACATATATAGACTCTTTTTAGGGTAATTTTGCAGCAGATAAGAATTTTTATATTGCGTGTGAGTGTGTGTTTGAGAGGAGGCAGCATCACCATCTTCATCGCATCATCCTTGGGGTAAGTCCTCTGAACCTTGATCTTTTGAGGATCTAGGGAGAATTTAAATGTGATTTGGGTGTGTTTATTATTGTTTAAATCTGGGTTTTTAATCTATTTTGATCGATTTTTGGGCTTCAGGTTTCAATCTCCTCGAAATCCTGAAAGTCCGAATCGGACTTCCCTATTTTCCCGATTCGGATTATTTTTCCCGATTTGGACTATTTTCCCCGATTCGGCCTTTGCTCTCTTGATATTATCCGATTCGGCCTATGGGTATTTCCCATATCGGCCTTTTGATAGCTATCCTATTCGGCCTTCTGAGACATTCCCCGATTCGGCCTTTCTCATGTCCGAATCGGCTTTTGTGTGGTTTTTCCCGAACCGGCTTATGGTTTGCCTAATAGGCCGAATCGGCTTTTGTCCCCAAATCCCTTATCGGCTTTTAACCTTTGTCTCAATTCGGCCTTTGGGTAATCCCAATCGGCCTTTGCAAAAAGCTGAATCGGCCTATTGGCCGAGTGTTGCCCGAATCGGCCTATTGGCCAAGTTTGTCAGAATTGGCTTGTGGTTTAGGAGTTCTCCGAATCGGCTTTCTGATGATTGTCCGATTCGGCTTTTGCTGATTAATCCGAATC
>LUCG01035482.1:0-15085 GCA_001633085.1 Carthamus tinctorius | reverse complement strand
CAAATGTGAACCACTTTTTCATTGTGAACGTGAGGACGAATCTCAGCCACACATATTCGGTTACGGTGGACGCAATCACGGAGGGTTGACGCGATTCATGGGAGGGTGGAGATTATTAAAGGAGGGGACCCGATCAAAGCCANCAAAATTGAGTTCACATTTGAACTTTCCTCTCTCTCTCTCTCTCTCTCTCTATATATATATATAGAGAGAGAGAGAGAGATTCTTTTGTAAATCTTGTAAAGGTTGTAAACCATGTAAACCAATATTTATGGAAATGATAAAGGTTTATTTATTATGATTTAAATATTTATGGAAGATGATAAGAATTCATTAATTACGATAAACATGCTATATTTGGAAACATTAATTATCTTAGCTAGATGAAACGGTTGAGATTAGTTTACAATGTTTACAACCTTTATAAGGTTTACAAAAGAATGCAGGGGAAAACCTCAAAAAATTGAAAAAATAAGGCACACGGACAACCCTTCATCTGGATGGTATGCACGTGCGAATATGCATAATGTAACACGTACATGTGCATATGCACGTGTGCATGTTATAAATTATTTGTATGCACATGTGCATACCAATACCCCGGAACTTGAAATAAAAGATCGCTAATTGCAGAGCACAAGTGCAACAAAAGCTTTCTCGTATACATCACTTTTTTAAGTACTTGGAGATCAATAATAGACCCATTGGCATATATTAGGCATACGTTAAAAATTTGCTCAAACGATGGCAATAAAAAATATGTTCAGATGTACCTGCCATCAAGACGTCTGTATGTAACTCCTATTACATCTAGAGCCCACTCTAAGATGTCGAGCATTGAGGTCCATTGACTAAAAATCAGAACTCGATGCCCACCATGCATAAGTGTAGGGAGAAGTCTAGCCAACGCCTGCAAAATAGGTCCATTGGTTCAGTGCATAAGGTGTCTTTTTTTTAAGAGGTCTTGAGTCTAAAGTCTGATTTCACATCTAAAAAATAAGAGGTGGATGGTGCACCTCTTAAAATTTCAGAGTACATTACGAAGGTTTTAAGACCTTTTCTTGAAAATAAAACAGTCTCAAGTCTTGAAACCTCTTAATTTTCAGGCTTAAGAGGTTTAAGAGGCAATTTAAAATAAAATTAAAAAAGCAGCCCCTAACGCCCTGTTCTCGAGTTTAATAAGGGAAGAAAAAGAAAGGAAAGGGAAGGGGAGGGGAATCCTTTCCTTTCCTTACAAATCCTCCCATTTTTGGGATGATAAGTTTTAAGGCAAGATAAGCCTAAACTCCCCCTCTCTTTCCTTCCCTTTCCTTTCCTTTCCTTCGTTAAATGAAACTCGAGAACACAATTTTCTGGTTTTCCTTCTAAATCCTTCCTTTCCTTCGCTAAAAAAGACTCGAGAACAGGGCGTAAGTAAATTCGTGTACTTTGCATGAATATCACAGCATCATACCCGGCACTTTGCAGAAAGCATAACATGGTCATCTGAAAGATTTTCCGAAGTACCATCACCATAATAAAGTAAAAGCTGTTACAAAATAAAAGAAAGAAAAGTTAGTGCCACCAAAAGAAGATAACTCCACTAACCAAATGGCATCCATTAGAATCTAATGTTTGTTGAGCAAAAAATCTGATTCAATTACTTTGCGACTCATTAACAAAATTCTTAAAGTCCCCTATATACAATCCACGAAAGTATATACCAGTATCCCTTTCGACAACATCAGTAGTACTCATAATAATTGATGGATGCTATCTTCTATATCCATTCATCAAAAAACAAAAAGATAAACGCCAGATTTCTTTGAAAATAATTTGATGATTAAAAGAAAAATACCAACTCTTAAAAACCTCACAAATATATCACACATTTACCTCTAGAAATGGTTAGGACTTCTTTTTTGCATAATTGAGCAAGACTTGCAGCACGTAATAGTATAACTTACAGCACGTAATTTATGCAGATTCCGAAAATAGTAGATCTAGATGACCAGAGTGTATTAAGGTGGCGTTTGGTTCGCAGATTCTGAAGGAAGCTGATGGAATTGGAATGTTGATTCCATTGACCAAATTCCATCCCTTCGTTTGGTTCATTCTTTTTCAAAAAAGAATCTAAATTCCATCAAATTCCAAACGAGGGAATTTAACATTCCTTAGCAACTACTTGATCTTTTGACGGAACGTAATTTATTTTTTCATAATACCAAATATGCCCTTAACCCAATACACCCTAATCACATAAAACCTATCTAATAAACAACGCCTCCAGCAAAGCCGATTTCCTTCTCCATTGCAACATCGGCAAAGTTGTTAGCGGCTCAAGGTGCACTTAGGCACAAAAGAGTCTTATGGACTAGGTCTGAGGCACGGGCCTCAAGAATGAAGGCGTGTCTTATGAATACAAATATATATACACACAGAAACTCAAATATGCAGCAACTACTAGCCTCCAATGCTAAGCTGTTAATGCGGTCGGTATTGGAAATACCAGTCCGGACCTTTAAATGAAATATCGGTTTTAGCGATTAGATAGCGGTGAAATATCGGTAAAAAGAGACGGTCATAAATATAAATATATATATATATATATCAATATTCAATAATAGGCTAAATGGCTAATATAAATCAAGTCAAAACAATTCAAATCACACAAACAACATAGTCCAATACATATAAGTCAAATAGTTCAAACAACACAAGCAACATAGTAATACAGTCGATCAATTTCAGATATGATTGTAGTTGAACACTTGAACTGTTGAAGTCAAACAGCAGGGAGTAGAAAAGGAGATCAATTTTTTCTTTTAGTCAGCTGATTTTACTTTTAGTTGACTGTTTGAGTGTTAAGAGACCTCATTTAATTATTTTATTGGTGTATTTTAAGCTTTGGCCCAGCCCTTGAGAAGCCCACACCCATTTAGATAGCCCGTTCTTTTTTAAAGTTTAGCCTAAGAGAAGCTCCACGATATATTGGTATATCGGACTGATATATCGATGTAAAATATCGACCAATATCGGTCGATATTCTTGGTACCGAGATTTTGACCGAAATATGTGGACCGATATATTTTCCGGGACCGATACACGATATATCGTCGATATATCGCAATATTGACCGTCTAGCTCCAATGTAGCAACCAACATACTTCGATAGAGGCAGAAGGCAGAAGGGTTTATAGCGTGAGCTGTGACGGTGAAGTTTTAAGGTATGGGTATTTATAGAAAAGCATACTTGTACTAAGGATTGGGTATTCAATATTAGGGTTTGACTTATGCCATCTATTTAGTAACTCTTTTTTCAAGAAGTCTAGGAGATGAGAAGATGAGAAAACGTATAGGTTTAACGAGGTACTCATGCGGCGCTTAGGCCGACAAGTCGACTCAGCCAAGGTGGCTTAGTCTCGTGAATATGCCAAGCCTCAACTTTAAATAAGCCCAAGACCTTCAGCCTTATGAGCCTCAGAGCCTAGGCGCACCTCAGGAGCACTTTTAACAAATATGAACACAGGTTGCTTCTCCATTGCAACACAGCTTCGATTCCTCTGTAGCTAACCTCTATTTCTCTCTAATCGAGTCCCTCTCCATCGATATCTTCTGTGGTCGATTTCTCCATAGTCTCTAAGTTCATGGACTTTAGGCCTTTATACGACCCTTCACATCATGTGTTTCATTAATCACCGATTCATGAATTTTAGCCGCTTCATGCAATTTATCAAGTTTCAGCAAAACATGTTGCAATCTGCCATATAATGAATCCATTTCTTCCTTCAATATTCCCTACCCTCCAATTCATTCAATCATATAGTGTTGTCCTTCATCATTCAAACAGGTTCGTTCTTGCTCTGCTACCAATTTGTTGTACTCAATACTCGATCAGCCAAATAACAGAATTGCGTATGTAATTTCCACTCCAACATCAAAGATTAGTACATAGAATACCAAAGAGACTCCTGCTCTCCAAGGCTCATGCCAAAGGTATATTTTAGAAAACAGAATAGTCCCCCCACCCATACGCATGCATTATGGATAGTAATTCTAATGACTACTAACATCATGTTGCCCTCCCTCCCCACATGCTATGTGACTAAGGTAAATATAATAGTGGTTATTTATTTATACCCACAAGAACATAGACCATACTATACCAACCAAACTATTTCTTGTTACGTCACACATACATGATCCGGATAGGTAGTTGATCACTGTAGTTGCACAAATCTAGGTTTTCTTCCTTTCTAATCTACAATTACCACTATGGTCATATAGCATTATAGCTTTTAATGTTGAATTGGAAGTCGCTGAGGGGCCATTTACCAAACGCTTACCCGGTAAGCTCTTTACTGATAAGAGTCATCACATTCACTTATCTTAGCGTGTACATTTCTACGCCATCAAAATGTATCGTTGGTAAGCATCTTTTACCTGGTAAGTGCTTACCAGGTAAAACAGTCTTCTCCTTCACTTACTGGGTAAGATTGTCACAGCCCCTGCCCTGCTAATGTGTGTGGTTAACCATCTGACTAGTATTTCTGGTTGCTAAAATTAAAGTTAGAAAGTAGTATCTGACAAATTAGAACTTGCACCCACAAAATTAACAGATCAATATCAATCCTGGCATTAGGTGATTTCTACACATGAATTATCAAAAAAGTTCAGGGACTTGAAACTTGAAGAGAGAAGCATATGTCCGAACCATAAACCAAAGTGTCCTGGTAGCTTATATTGTATTATGTTTCAACCTCTCCAGAAATGTTAAAAGTTTGTGCCAGGAATTGCTAAAAACAATAGTCACCTATAGTTTATTTCCTTTGTTGCTGAATTCACACAAGGCACAACAACAAACCTTCTATTTTACACTATTTGGGGACTGGAGTAGGCTATAAATTTGTCAAAAATTCATAAAAAGATAGAGCCTGCCATCCCCACCTAATGTCTTAAAAGAATAAAAGCTGGAGCACAGAAAGGTGTACCCAGATCGTGATTCGTGACGAAAGCTAAAGGTCATCACTTAAATGCAAAATCATTTCAAATGAGGTCTAATTGGTAGCTCATTTACTCAGGAAAGAAGACCAGTCAAGAAAAAGAAGGGAACAAATATGTAACTCTTTACCCTGTGAATGGAGAAGTCATTGTAACCTTTAATCTCCTCAATTACTCTGTCCAAGGTACACTCAGCACCAAATACACCTTTAGGATGAAACTTTTTAGCAAATCGAATAACATCCTTATCTGTGTAAATACGCCTCACCAGTAACGGATGATTTGCAATCTGGTAGTGAAACATATAGAGGCATCAATGAACATGTCTTTCATGTAACTCATCTCAGCATAGTTATATTATTAAGTTAGATGCACATCCAAAAAAAATCATCACTCTCACCTTTCTGAACTGAACAAAATAGTTTGAAATCTGACGTTTAGGAAGATGAGCACTTTTAACTTCTCCAGACTTCAACATTCGAGCACGTGCAGCCACACGATACTCCTCAATGGCTTCTTGATAAGCTTTTCTTTGTTCTGTTTCCATGCGCACATATTCGACCTGCAGAAAGATTTTGCAGCATTTCATACACATAAAATATCAAAGCACCAAAGAAGACTCCAAGTTACAATATAGAAAGATTTTAGTCAGATGATAATATGATGTTATTAAATCATAAGACATTCTTGATGTCTGAACATCTACTAAATTTTGCAGACAATTTGTCTATTCTACTAATAGTTAATTATATGTTTCAGAGGTGATTTAGGATTTGTTTTTGATCTCTCCTGGTAATGAAAAACTGGAGCAATACGGGCAGATCCCACAGTATAAAGGGTATAGACATACAGCTTACTAGAAAACAATTTTCTGTTTTCAATGTTTGATATGCATTTTCCAGTGAAAAGAGAATAGGTTGCTTGATCCTTTTAAAGAGCGAATAGTTTGTTTACTATTTCTGGGTTTCTCACTTCTCAAAAATAATTTATCTTCCAATAAGCAAAAGTATCTACCATCCTCTTTAAGCATATTGAAATAGCATATCATACCCTTTGAACCTTAGCAACTAGTTGTTGCATTACGTCTGATTTTAATCGTCTCAGAATAAACGGTCCCAAGATTGACTTCATTCGAGTAATCAACTCCGTGTCTTCTACATTTAGCAACTTTTTCAAGTCCACGTCTCCTGTTTCAAATAAATCGGGCATCATAAACTCCAACATTGACCATAGTTCCTGCAATGAAGCCCCATGTCAACAAATCTACATATCGGAAAAGCAGCAGTTTCTAAAATAATCAAGAGACTGAACTATCAATTATGAAGTGCTAAGATAAACGTTATTCCTCATTGCTTGTACTGACTGGACCCTGAATCCACTATACATGTCAAACTAAAGCAGAATACTTTTATATTTAACACTTGTTAAGTTGGTGCACAAAAATTTCCCATGTCTAACGTGCTACATATATAATTAACCTAAACATTCTTGAGAAGCTTTATCAGGAGACCAATAAAATATAGCAAGATACAAATACGAACCTACCAATGGCTGGAACAAAGAAGAAACATAAGTATGCCAGATACAACAACAAAACATGCAGCAATGTCTACCAAGCAAATACAAGATGATTTCATTTATCTCCAATGCTGTTGCTCTGCAATGTTAAAGGGACTTTCTATCCTCAGGTAATGACTTTTTAATTCTTGATAATAGATACATGTACATCTACATGCATGCACCACAACAGCCCCCCTTAATATCCAAAACAAACTTCCACTGACAATTGACAGATGAGTGTACCTCAATTCACAAAATTATTTCCAAGATAGTTCATGGAAACTACTCAAATCAACTATGCGCTAAGTGTCATTCCATGCCTCTGTAATATGATCAGTGTGGACCGCTATAATAAGCTTTCAAGCATGATCATGTTTGTGAGACCAAGTAACCTTGCCATTCCAGAACATGCTATATGTTGAGAGCTCATGAAGCAAACAAACCAAGTATTAAAAATCATTTGAGACCATATAAAGACTTGAAAGACCTAAAACTTTCAAAGCGTCCCAAAAAAAGAAAATAGACAATTACATACTCAAGCTACTCAACAAATCCATTCAGAATAGGTGTTATGTTATCCCAATGACAGCAATTTTCTTTAAATATAAATCAAAACTAAGACAACCATCACAGCTGAGAAAATTTCTTTAAATCAATCTAATATGACCAAAAGTTACCCAGACATAGGACATCCAATAAGACAACGAAGAAATTGATATGAAAAACACTTCATATGGAACACCCATTTTGGATGTAAAACCATTCCTAGAAGGAAGAGTTTCAACGCAAGTTCATTTTTCCAAAGTACATTCATTTCCTCCTTCATGGTTTTACACAATCTTTCAATGTTGGTATAGAACATAGCTTTACTTCTAAGCTCAGGAATTATAAAAATTAGGATTAACGAGCTAATCTGATATACATACTGAAACTAACAGTCCTACGCTAACTATAAATGATCAAATGGTATCAGATACCTTACTATATTCTTGGAAATAGATAACTATCTAGAATTGTGATCATGGCACAATATTGAAAAAAGAAGATCATACAAGACTTGGAAAACCACCTAGCTCTGACTATTGCTTTATATAACTGTTTTTTGCATTTTACATGAGATATTATCGCATTGGCTGTTGATACCGTTTACTTATTTCTTTATTTTCCACATGATTGCTCAAGATAATTTCCTAGATGCACCACAATGGTAACTTAGCAAAAGTTCAATGCTAGAGCCTCTATAACTCATTTAGTGTTCAAAAAGAGCTCAAAAAGATGCATACATGTAGATCATTTTGCAAAGGTGTTCCTGTAAGCATTAAACGCTGGTTTGCATTTCTTGCAACGGACATCAAGTTTTTCCATCTGTAGCTGCTCTTATCCTTTAGAGCATGAGCCTCGTCCATCAGAACACAACTCCATTTCCAACGCTTAAGGAGTTTACGGTCATCTTTCTGTTGTGCACTGTAGAGAGGATCTTAAAAAAAAGAACAAGTCTCAACTAACAAAAAAACGGACATAAAGAAATGAGTTGCTAACCTGTGTCGTTCAAAAAGTGAGTAACATACAAGAATGACATTAAATGGGGGTGGCAATCTACTTTTCGACAAAGCATTTAACTGTTTAGAATGAGCTGATCTTCCAGCTCCGTGATATTGGAGAACAGTAAATGATGGACACCATTTTTTCAGCTCTCTTTCCCAGTTTTCCAAAACAGAAGCAGGACAAACGATCAAATGAGGTCCCGGATCATCTTCCAAGTGGTTCAGCAAGGTAAGGTATGTTATCGCCTAGATAAAGATACATAAACATTACAATACAGGTTAAGGAGATCATCTGGATTTCCGCCAAGCACAGCAGAATCTTCAAACAAACATACCTGAATAGTCTTACCAAGACCCATCTCATCTGCCAATATTGCTGTCAATAAAACCAAGATAAGGAGTTATGTATACTTGCCTAAAAAAAATTGGTTTGAAAGTCACATAAAACAACTAAAAGCTGTATAAATAAGGACATCATGACATATTGCAATCCCATGCTGTAAAGTGTTGTGATAACAAGTAGATCCTTATAAGCATGCCTAGTATATGCAGAGTTCTTATTAAGAGAAAATATGATGACGTCAGAAGAGGATGTGTATACAGGATTGATGAGACAAAAAACAAAAGTTGTGTTTTCATTACTCCCTTCGTCCCCAATAAAATACAACACCTTCTATACAAGATTAAATGACATTTGCCCCTCACACCAACACACTCATTTCTCCACCCAACAAACTTTTTTCACAGCTGTAAATTTTGATACTAATCACCAGGATTCGTGCATTTTCATACGTCTCTTNCTTTTCCATCCATTTTCTCTCTCTCTCTCTCCAAATCAACCCATAACCCACCTCCAGGTGGGATATTTATATATTGGGCTTGTTTGGTTTTGTTTGGTTTGATTTGTTTTAGACTCTCCAAATCCAATATATGCCAGTATCATTAACTAATGCCAACAAAGCGGTTTCCTCACCATATGCCAACAAATTCAAGACTTGGGGCCCTAATCTTGTAGATAACTCATTCAATGTAGGATCATCCTTGTATTGCATCCAACAAAAATTTCACAAAGTGGCATTTTCCACTTTTAAAGAAATAACATGGAGTACAATTAGATCTAGTCCATAAATCAAATGATGAACATACAGCTATCCCCTACTTCCATAAGTTATGTTGGGATTCAATATCATCCTGCTAAAAGATTAAGAACAAGATTACTAAATCTGACATCAAGCAAAGCTTAAACATTTCTAGAATACAAAGCACACAAAGGCTGATAGACATCTTACAGGTCAACAAAAAAATGGAAGAACTCACATAACTTGGTCCTTCCCCTCTATATGGCTTATAACCGTTCCTGGTTGATTGTTTTCAAGGAAGATAGGTAGTTTAGGAAGAAATACGAGCTATTGATTTCCGACCTCCTGATTCCCAAAGAACTACTCCTCAATGCACATATATTTCAAAAGGTTTAACACCCAAAAGAACAGATTCATCAAAAGCAATTGACCTTCTTTCTAAAACAAAAGAAAGGAAAACTAAATATACATGCTATGAATTTGCTAAGGCTGTGTTTGGCAAAAATAAGCTAGCTTATAAGCCAGCACATGTTTGGATGGACCATAAGCTAGCTTATTGAAATTCTAGTTGGTGTAGCATTGCAGGAGCTTTTTGTAGTTTTTTCCAATTATGCCTTTATTAATATCAACTATTATTATACCCCAAGATACCATTTTTCGTCATTTTACATACTCACAAGCTGGTTTTGCCAAACATAATTTATTCATAAGCTAGCTTATCAGCTACTAGCTAGCTTATCGGTCAACGGATAGCTTATCATCTACCAACTAGTTTGCCAAACATAGCCTAAATTTTGGTAAGTATAAAGCTCCTTGTATATGTGTATCATAACATGTTTGAAACTTCCCCAATTTCGATACTTTAATTTACTCTGTGGGTGCTCATTTTCTAAAAGAGATATGAAAAGGGTTATAAAATTACAAACCTCCTGCAACTTTCTTCCTATACAAAAGCATAAGAAAATTGACACCAACAAGCTGATACGGTTTAAGAACAGGCTCAAAACCTGAACCCCCTGCTCCACATGCTTCACATATATCATCCTGTAAAACATTAAACAAACATAAACCAACTTTCAACAGAAAGAAAAACAATTCATATGCTTGTCGAAATTAAAACTAAAAACTCACATTAGTAACGATTCTAACAGACGAACTATCAACTTCAGCATAACGATCACAAGCATCAACCGACGATGAAGAACCATACAAATCTCTCCGTAATTCAGCCGATATCTTGGCACATTTCTGCAACGCTTTCCCAACAACATCATCGTCAATCTCTTCTTCTTCTTCTCCCCCAAACTCCTCACCAAACCCTAACTCTTCACTTTCGTAATCCTCAACGGCCTCTTCCGTTTCCACCACGTCCTCATCGTCCTCATCGTCAACCACAAACCTCCGTCCAGCACGGCCACCAACCGTCGCCGCCGGAGGCTCTCCGAAGTCATCATCCTCCAGATTCTCGATTGCATGTTGAGCTCCTCCGATGTTGATTTCAACACAGTCGGAGGAGTCGGAGGAGTAGGAGGAGGGTTTGGAAGTGGATGGTCCGCCATGGGAAGGGCCTCTGAAAGCGAAAGACTCGATGGGAGGTGGTGGTTTATTGAGGATATGGGAGGAATCGAAATCGTGGTTTGACCATTCGTCGTCTGATATCTCGATGGACTCGAACCCTCGTTTCATTGGAGCTTAGCTAGTTTAGCTGTGTGTGTAGAAAGATGGATGGATTTGGAAGTGAGTACGGAAATGGCGTTGGAATTGTCTGTCTTCCAAATGGAGTTTGGAGTGCGCCCTTTTTCAGGGAACACTTCGTATTCTTCTTCTAACCCAACTTCTCACTTTTGGCCCCTTTATTTATTTCCCCATTTTCTTATAATAAACAGGGTTAATGACTTATGAGGATAACTAACTATTCGATTTATACAGATATTATAATGAAACTATTTTTTGTACTCAATTTACCATTAAACTCTATTTTTTTATACACATTATACCATTATCACCAGGTATGACCCGTTTTTATTACGTGGCAATTAAAATTATTAAATGATGCTTATGTGGATCTGACGTGGCAATGACTAGGCATTCTCAATGGTATATTAAGTACAAAAAATAGTTCAATAGTAATATGTGTACAGCCACCACCACGGCTGCCACCACCCACCACCACAATTCAAAGATTTATTGCACAGCTTGAAACATCCAAAAAAGTCGTTGTTTTTTTCTTTCTATCATATTGAACAAAAATCAAACAGTTGGAGGGCATTCAGTGAAGACATAAATTCAGGGGGAATGGAAGAGATGAATGAATACCTGAAAGAACATGGTGAGGATGTCGAAAGGTGAAACAGGAACAGAAACGGTGGGCTCGACTTCTCCTTAGTTGCTAGTGGTGTCTACTTCTTCAATTGCAGGTTGTTCTTCGGCTACAGACCTTATCTTGTTCAAATTGGAGATCCTTTTGTTGGATATGAATGAATTAGAGTATGAATTGGGGGTGATATGGGTCAATCGAAGTCGAATGGGGGTGGAAGAAGAGGAGCAAATGGTGGTAGAAATCGAAGCGGGCAGAGGGGTTGTAGGGTATTTGTGGGGGTTGAAAAGTTTGCAACAAGAGATGGAGGGAGATGCAAAAACAATTGCCATTTCTGCTTCTTCAAGAGAGAGATTTGGTAGAGAAGAGGAGGTGAGTTTATTATATCACCCTATCCACCCCACCAAGCAGAAAGTAGAGTTATCATCAAAGGACCTTCTTACTACAGNGTGGTGGTGGTTGTACACATATTACCATTGAACTATTTTTTGTACTTAATATACCATTGAGAATGCCTAGTCATTGCCACGTCAAAGCCACGTAAGATCCACATAAGCATTATTTAAAATTTTAATTGCCACGTAATAAAAAACGGGCTATACTCGGTCATAATGGTATAATGTGTACAAAAAAATAGAGTTCAATGGTAAATTGAGTACAAAAAATAGTTTCATGGCAATATGTGTACAAATCAGATAGTTAATTACCCTCACAAGTCATTAACCCTAATAAATATCTTAACTATGAAACCTCATCATCTCCAACACATTTTGAATAAAGAAAATTTAAAACAAGTCTAAAATCTTAATGTTAAAGGGGCTTAAAGCATCCACAATGGTGGAACCTCTAAGAACCTCAGTTGTCATATTTTTTTTCCTGCCACATCATTGACACCTCAATATAAGAAAAACCTCAATGGAACTTCACAATGGAGGTTTTTATAAAAATCTTACTTTTCATATTTTGAATTTATAAAAATGGTTAAGAACTAGCAAAAATAATAAATAAAATAATAACACAAAAGAAAAGTATATACAAGAACCCAGGTTCTTGTTCAAACACCTAGATTCAAATAAGAACTTGTGACTAGACAAAAACCTCTATCCCACAGTGGAAGTTCCTAGAAAAACCTCAAGAATAACCCCAAGAGAAACCTCCATTGTGGATGCTCTTATAGCTTAGCGGTATCTGGTGTTTGGTAAGGTTTCTTTTTTTGTGGTTGTGGGTTCGAGTCCCGTCGTGGATGTTGGTGTAGATTTAGGAGTAGGTTTAGTGGGTGCGTGTGAATGTTGTTGTTAAAAAAATGCATATTTAAATTTAACAGATTCTTCATTTTAAAGATAACATAATTACTTATATTATTAAAATATATTATATCTAATAAAATATTATTCCTCCCTCCTAAACATTTTATTTCAAAATTTTCTTATGTTCAAATATAATAAAAAGCTATTTTTGTCTCGTGGTAATCATTTTTGAAAAAAGTTTTGGAAAAGTTATTGGAGCAAAGTTTTGTTCAAAATCCTCGTTTTTTTCATTGTAGAAAAGTTGTTGGAGATGTTTTGAGATATTGAAATGAATGTTAACAAAAGTTAATGCCAAAAATCGCACTTAGGACGACTTAAGATGACTTATGAGGCTGATCCATCTAAAGATAGGAAACAATCGATAAAAGCGTACAAATAATGTAAAAAGGAGATAAGGGGTTTGATGACGCAGGAAAAAACCTCAAGACGGAGGAAAAAACCTGCGGTCGACTGAAGAGATTAACTGACGTTACACTATGTATCACCAACCAGGGGTGATGTCCTTGTGTTGANTAGTATAGATACTTTTATTCATACTCAAGCTCGAGGAATTATCATTGAGATAAGTCTCTTTGATTATTTTATTATCGAAGCATCTGATGTAAAAGATNAATGAAGTATCAATCCTCAAGACAATAAAGTCAAGCAACAAAGAATCATCACGATGTCGAAGAAGTAGCTGATGATAGAGTCAAGGCCGCTCGTGATTTGAAGACGGATTTCAGTGATAGCTACCTGACCACAACATGTTGACACTCAACAAGGAATATGCCTCAGTGACTCGCTGATGTATCCAAGGACCAACGACTTCTTACCACTGATCATAGGCGAGTACCTGATGAAGATCAATTGTCTTATTATCTTTAATGCACAAAGAGGACAACCATGCTTTTACTGACATAGTACAAAAGGGACGTTCTCTACACTATTTCCTCCGTACTTATCAGCCTCCAAAAGCAACCTTGCACCATTTCCACCATACTACCCATACCATACGTAGTATATTAAAATGGTAAAAGGTACACAAGGTCCATCCAATACACAACACGTGTAAAAGTGACCTTACCATGCATATAATGCATGCAGTATAAATAGAGGTCGTAGGGTGTTCTTCAAACACACATCAGACCGATTCTATCTTATTCTGAGTCCTTTCTCTTCTATCCTTCTTTCTTTCTATTCTTTATTCTCACTAGTGCATTAGTGAAAGCTTTGTGATGAACTTTAGATTGTTTAGATTAGGATATTTCATTTTCTATTTCTGCAACAATCTTGTAAATTTAGTATCGTTTTTGATATAAGAATTTAAAAGTGAAACTATGTGTCAAATTGTATTCAACCCCCTCTTCTACAATTCCTTACTGCTTGAAGGCTACCATTTTGGGACCAACAAGTGATATCAGAGTGTGTTCAAGCTCTTTTCTTTTCTCTAAAAATCTTGAGATCCTTCTTTTAACCTTATGGCTTTCAAGTTGGTAAGGATAACTATTTTGACACTGTCTCTCTTGCCAAACCTCCTACATTCAACAAGGATAACTTTCCCCTCTGGAAAACCAGAATGGAACTTTTTCTTGCTGGATCTGAACCCCAAATTCCATACTTTATGGAAAATGGACCTTACATTCCACCCAAACAGTTCTTGCTGTTCCAGCCACTACTACCTATACTGCTATTCCCTCTAGAGAGATTGTGAAACCTATTCACAACTGGAATGAGGAAGACAAGCGCCTTGTCAACATCGACACCAAGGCTAGATCCCTTATATCTATGTCACTACCTGATGACGTATTCCACTCTGTATGTCATCTGAAGTCTTCTAAAGATATCTGGAACATTCTGTGTGTTCAGTACGAGGGCACCTCTGTTCTCATGGAATCTAGGAAAATCTTCCTGGTTCGTCAATATGAAACCTTCATCAATCTCAAGGATGAAACATTGTCTCAGACTCATTAGAGGTTCAACTATCTCCTTATCGACCTAAAGACCATTGGTACTAAATACTCTAACTCTGAGATTTATAACCAAGTTCATGGAATCTCTTNGTCTAACTATGTCCAAGGACATAAAGACACTCACTCTGAGTGAGTTGTATGGTATTCTTCTTAATCGTGAACAATAGAAGACACTGAAGAAGAATCTCATAAGAGATACAAAGGATTCAAAAAGTAAGTGCTTGTTCTCAATAACAATCAAACTGAGCTACCGGAATGTTCGGAGCTTCAAGCCAGGCCCTTTCCCTTGTCCTTCCCGGAAGAACCTGCAACTAAGGAGTAAACCACAGACGGGTAAGCTTGAAAG
>LUCG01035464.1:0-21363 GCA_001633085.1 Carthamus tinctorius | reverse complement strand
TTTCATGGTAACATTTGTACAAATCGGATAGTTGGTTACCCTCACAAGTCATTAACCCTTTTGGTAATAAAGGTATCCGCTTTTCAAATAAATTAAAAAATTGTTAACTGGGTTATATGCATAAAACCAAGTATATTAATTATTAACATATAAGTCCCACATCCCATTAAATCACAAATAAACCACCTCTTACTCATACAATGCATAAGAAATGTGTACAAATATAATGCAGCATAATGTTAAATTTTAGTGCAAATGTTGAATAGAAAATTAATACAATTTCTCTTTTCAAATAATCTGAAATATATAATGCAACATAATGTTAAACTTTGACCGAGTCCTCTCTTTTAATAATCTCCATCCTCCTATGAATCGCGTCAATCCGCCGTGATCGCTTCCGCCGTAACCGAAGATGTGTGACTGAGATTCGTCCTCACGTTCACAACCAAAATTGAGTTCACATTTGAATCTGACCATATATATATATAGTGTTAATCAAATAAAAACCATTTTATTAGTGAAAACCGTGAGAATCGATTGAAAAATAATTTTTTATATGATTCTTTTTATCAAATACTATGATCTTAACTATTGTTTCACATATATTTTTTTTTTCATAATGTAAATATTATCCATGCAAAAAATAAAATTTTGATTCATATTATGAAACCAATTCATAAATGATGCTCACCTTATGAGAAAAAAATATATGTGAAACAATATATCAATTATAACATTTAATGAAAAAAAATCATAAAAAAATTATTTTTTCATCAAAATAATTTTTACAGGATTTAACTGTATATTTTAGCACAAATGACTAAATACGATGACATAATGCAAAAGATTGTTAACATACAAACATGGTACTCCATTGAAGCAAGCTCCAGAGAAAGCAAGAATCTTCAGGTATTTCTCTCATCTGAGGATTTCTTATTTCATTCCGATCACATTCTTACCCAAATTCCCCATTAGGTTTTTGTGTCCTTTGTCGTTACAATTACAAACTGAATCGAAGCAGCATCACAAATTTACAAGTGCTTTCTCTATGGTTTTCAAATAGATAGAATGATCACTGAATCTGACCACTGGTTGTTCTAAATTAGGGCTTATAATTTTATATGTACTTCTGTTGATTGCTGATATTTACCATGTTCTATAAACAAGTCTTGTGCATCATTATTATCTAAAGATTGTGAATGCTATTTGCTGATGCTATATGTCCATGGAACATCTAATCAAATATGCTCATCAGTCAGACCTGGAAATTGGTAACCAACAAACTTCTTTATAAAAGAACAAAATCTCCACTTACCTTGAATAGTAGTATACTGATTCCTGTCTTCTTTACAACAAATTCAAGTATACCAGTTCATGTCTTCTTTACAACAATCACTTAGTTGTCCACAAACTTCTAATACCACCTCCGTGACGATTTCAAAAACGTCAAGTCATATTTTGACTTTTGGATGGAAGAAAGAATAAAAAAACAAATCAATCTCACATTCTTATCACTCATGTTTTCATACGGTGGATCCCTCAGAAACAAAATGGGGATATGCAATCAATCAATTACAGTGGAATGGATATCTTTCCACTGTTAATGTCGAGTATAATAAAGAGTTTCATTCTGTTTTTTTTTTCTTTTTTTTTTTTGGAAAAATCCAGGCAATATCATTAAAACAGAGTTTCATTCTGTTTGCTGCAACAGGAAATGAAAATCCGATCTCTGGCGGAGGAGAGGTGGTGGATCCATATCAGAAAAGCTGAAATCTTGGTAACTCTGCGATATTTCTTCCACAGAGAATGGTATGCTAAATCATGTAAAAGATTTGTTGATTAGTAATGTGTCAGTCAAGCTTTGATCTCTGGAAGCAGTTATAGTTGCATTGTTCATTACCTGGAATCTACATCAAGCAAGAAAGAATTGTTGGGCATACTGATTGAGTCTTCTGCCATTAGTGATCTCATCTTGCCAATTGCCTGAATTCCATAAAGAAATTAGTTTACAGCTAGCAAATTGAAATATCTTTCTTCAAGCATAATTAGAAGTTGCATCATGACACTTTTAAATGCAATCTTCCTCTTTTTGTCTTTCACGAAATGTTTTGATTCCAATTGGTGCATTTGAGTTGAGTTTGATAAAGGCTACTTATGGATTTATAACTTAGCAAGAAAGTTACTCTGTGGGAATTTTATGAATTGCAGGTCCTGGACTCATGCTTATACTCCTCAATTACCACTTGAGAACCAATTTCATGCAAAATTGTGCTTAGCAATAAGTTCTGGAGTGTTGCTAAGTATATATAATTCTATTTAGTTTCTAGGTAGCAACCCATTGAAGTATGTATGATCTGCTTTACATTTGAGGGTCATCCAAAGAAGCAAAATTTTATCAATAATGAAATCTGTATATTACTTACCTCCTGGGATAATCCTTGAGTTCCATATTTGTCATCCCAAAACATAGTTCCAATACGATATATTTGTGGAATGCTCAACATCTAAATCAGTATAGAAAGCAGAGCAAAATTTAGATTTGTGATAATCTTGTTTTCATAATTATGGTGATTATTTTCCAGATGTAACTTCTGAAGCTCTCTTCAAGATGTATTTTTCTTGTTGTAGAAGGGAAAACTGAATAACTATAAAGATGGAAAATATGCATTCAAGATGTTACCGGACAGAGTTCATTCGTAAGCTCCTCCAAGGACTTCTGAGTTTTTTGGTGTGATACCTGCATGAATGTTGCATCTTTTATTTATCTTCAATCCTTTATTGTGTGAACTTCATTAAATATAAGAGGGCAGTACATCGTACCAGAAATCCAACAGCTTGTCTTATGTGATGTAGTCCATCCCATGACCATCCAGCAAACTGTATTGTTACCGAATATATAATGAATTCTTATCAAGATCCTTAGATGGAGTATTTCTTATTTTCAATAGTAAGTATTTGGAGGAGTAACTAATTACCTGATCTGTAGCTTTCGTGCACCATTGTTCAAGTTCATGCAAACCCGACTTTAAGTATTCCCCATTGCTAAACGAGCAGCATTCACGACGAAGCAGTAAGCTTCAAAATGACAAGATGATAAGTATTTGAAACTCTACTAGCATAAGTGAAACCTTCCTTTGAAGTTTGAAGTACAGGCACCTTACCTATTGAAAAGCTGGACATCTATGAATGAGAATATCTGACTGAAAATTTTCCTTGTGATTATTGAAGGGACCTAAAGATAAGACAATTGTTGTTATACGTTGGCATGTAGAAGTAAATTGGTCGAAAGGGAATTTTCTTTTCTATGCTTACATAGTTTTCAGACAGAATGCACAAGGTGTGATCCAAGCTATTAACAATGCTTTGCCAGTGTATACTTGATGCCTGTTGTTTTGCCATAATATTTGAAAGGATGTTTCTTGATGCCTTCCTTATCGATCCGACCCTTGTAGATCTTGGTGCCTATTATTGAATTAGAGGGTTGGAATGTAGTTGCATTGGAGAATTTAAGAGGACAATCTAGTTCGTTAAGTATTTACCTGTATACATGAGTTCAAAAATGGACTTATCTCTTTCTTCAAGCTATCACGAATCATTCCGTACAGTTTTTCTGCACAGGCCGTTAGGTGTTGCTTGAACAAAAGCGCAGGATACTTGGCTTCTATTTTGGATTGTGCACTTGGCTTTCCTTCCATTCCACTATACCCACTAGAGATTCCCATTGACATAGGAGATACAAGGAACCCCTGCTAATAATACGTAGTTAGAATTATGGAATTTAAAAGGAAGGTCTTTGTCACATAAGACACTTGGAAGAGCTTACTTGTGCCATGCTACCAAACAATGTGGAGGGTGAGAAGCGATTCCTCTGTGGAGACTTATAGGGTGAACCGCTTGCCTTGATTGTACTTTGTAATAGGAACAGAAGAGTTGAAGTTGTTGACAACCAATATGCTAAATCTTTGATGTCATCCTGAGCCTTCGTATGCAAGAAATGTCAAGTCAATTCCGATTGCAAATAAGAATGTCCTGACAAGCTAGTTATGAGGTAGACCATAACTGGCTTGATGCATGGATTTTTAATATTCTTTGCGTTTTTGGTAATAGATGCTGAAAATTACCTCTATAGATGATCGGATTGTGTGAATAATCCTATCAAATATTTGTGTCTTCTCAGCCTCAAAGGACCTCCACTGAAGCAATGTTTTGTACACAATGCAAGCGGCAACAGATCTGCTCTTGTCAAATTGTTTGTCTTCCAGCAGACACTTGATTAGTACATCATGGTTCTCCTGGTTGCGGGAAAGAACAGACAGGAAACAGTAGCAGTTGGAGTATCAAACATATTAGTTCAAGTCACTGAAAAAGTTGTAGATCTCATTTCTCTTTGGCAATTTCATTTCATTTTTTGGGTTCCATATATCTGGTGTTGGAAGAAATGATGATATGATTTTGTTCCCATTTGCTTGATGTGAGGAGAAACAAATGGGACCTACAATTTGACAAAGGGAGAAAGAAGGACCATGGTACAGAAGAAACGGAACCCTGAATTTTGAATGCATACCTGCTGTCTGTCTGTTAGTGATCTTTGTTTAGTTAGGAAGGACACATCATTGCTGGGCTCCTAAAAATTAGAATTTGTTCATCGTTATTACATAATAATGATACATAAAATGCTTAAATTTTTTGTTACTATCATTCTCAGAGATCTTCTGTGAGAAAGGTGCACATACTTTTGTCTTTTCTTGCTCCGCATTGGGTGTTTCAAAGATGTCTTCCGCTCCATGTCCATTAACCGAACTCTGTGATTTCTAAAATCAGTATTAATTTAAGCACCCATCATCTCTAAGGAATGCTACTTAGTCTAACTTACCGGTAGTTGTGGCGAACCCTTTTCTGGAGTGGTTATGAACTTGACAACCTCCACAACCGTTGTTTGGTTCCGAAGGTGTTCATTCTCTGACTCTAATTGTTTGATCTTGCTTCGGAGGCTGAAAGGTTAACGTGATATTCGTGATTTTACTCTAAAATTTTGTAAAGCTATGTCTCTTAGCAAGTTATATAGTTTGTATCCTTACCATATTCAAAGAACTTGATTTCATGCGGGTTAGATATAATGAAGAAAGGAAGGGTAAAAGATAGTATCAAGTTATATAGTTTGTATTCTTACTGTTCGGTTTCTTCATGGAGGTCTTCATTTGTTGAAGCAACCAATGCTTGTTGGCGCAGAACCTGATTCTCTGATTCGAGGGTGGATGAATTCACATCTAATCTGTTTATGTGCAAGAAGAGAGAGATAGTAACTCAGGGTACAAGTAGAGACCTAATTATATTTATATCAGTGTGACGTAATGGACCTCAGCTACCTTTCGATGGTTTCCTGAAGTTGTGAGACTTTAAGCTGTGAATCTTCCAGATCTTTAAGTCTATCTCTGCTCTTGTTTTCAATTTCATGGTACTTCTGCTCAAACTCTTCAACTCTTTTCTTCAGCTCTAGAATTTCATTCTGCACATGGACAATTATCTCCAGTGATGATATTCTATATGTTTGTCATATGCCAACTGTTTAAATGCTCACAGGGATGTATCATAGTAGTTAAGAGTGTGTTTTTTATTTGTTAGTCCAAACCCACACCCCGGAATAGTAACATAAAAAAGAAGCAGAAAACAAAAGATAAAATAAGAGTAATGCTATATCCTTTTAAATGTCTTTCTAAAAATCCTCCTAAAGGACCCACCTGCAAAGGTCTAAACACAACTTCATTTGCCACATGTCCTTCAGGAGGATATACCATTATTCATATATAAAAGATGCATTGAAAAGATGTCATGGAGATCTATATGACTGTGGCACTTAAAAAAGATACATTACTTTCTTATCGGAGACGGAAAATATGGAGTTTGAGTTTATTTTCATGACATGGAAAGGTCATTCATGCCCAATAGAGATTAGAGAATATGGTTTTGTTACTGTGTCATATTTTCATATGCCTTCGATATGCTATTCACATGCCTTCTATACACTATTCACATATGTGTTTCTTGGGTGGTCAGGCAAAATGAATGATTGGAGTAAACGAAAAGGAGCTTTAGATTCTTGGTGTTACCTGCAGTTCATGATTATGAATAGTCAATTCTTCCACTTTGGTGTTGTCCAAGACTGGTACTTCTTTGATGACTGGAGGTGCTTGTTCAATAGCTAATTTTGCTGCTTCTTTCTCCCAAATTATTTGGTTGTGTGCTTCTTCCAGTTTCCCTTGCATTTCTTGCAACAAGTTCTGCAACTTTGTAATTTCTTTTCCCTTTGTTTCTTCAAGATCAACCTGCAAGTTATAATATAGTTGTAAAATAGCCTTCCTTCCCTCGAGTACACTAATCATATATGTTCTCTGTTCTATAACTTCAGGTTCAATACATAATGAGATAATAATAGGAGCACAGCTGAAAGTAAATATAAATCTTAAGGAGCAGATCAACAGCTGTCCTGATTGACTGAAAGCTTTGTATGGACTTAGAAGTTATGGCTTTACTTGGTTGACCATGCAGCTGATCCACATGACCATTATGTGACAAAGTTTGTGTGTGCTAAGCCAGGTACAAGTCTAAATCTAAAACATTTAGCGGTACTTCTGCCTTAGACATTTGCAAGTTTTTCTGCAGTAAATTAAAAAAGAAACTTATACCCTCAAGTGCTTTTCAACATCTAGTCTCCATGTTAATTCTTCAACACGCTTCTCTAGCTTGTCCTTAGCTTCTCTAAGGGCCCCAGCATCTCTTGCAGCCTGCAATAAGGGATTATAAGTTATTGGTGCTGTATAATCTTTTACCTCACAGCAATTAGCTGGACCCTGAATAGATGATACTTCTTCTTTTTGGAACAACAGAGTGGATATTTTGGTTCTAGAGAAAAGATGTACTCACCATCTTCAACATTTTCAATTCCTTCCTTGCTACCTTTGACCTCCAGAGACATTGAAGTGTAAGACTTGCTTTCTTCTGATGCTTATATGCAGAAAGAGCATAAAATCCTCTCCATTTTGTCTGCAAAACAAGGAGCCAATCATAATCTAGAGGTAAAGTTTGAACCTTATTTAAATTAGTTGTAGTTCATGTTAGTTACCTGTATAGATACTTCAATTTTAAATGAGTAGGATGAGAACCATCAATTTTTAAAGGTAAATAGATAAAGTGGTTACTGTATTTTCACAAAATGCTTAATTTACCATACTCGAACAAGAAGATTTATCAATCACATAGATATACTCTCACAATGATGCCAATTACATCATTTGGTCCAATTTTAATGAATTAACTAACATAGAATAGTGAATTAAGAATAATTTGACAAAGAGAATGTCAATCATCTCAATCATCATTGATAATTCATATTATGTAATTTGATTAAATATGGATAAAAATATGCATTTGATATGATTATGAGAGTACCCATATGTGACTGATAAATATTTTATGTATGTATATAACTAGAATTTTTTTGAAAGAATGATGAACTTTATTTTCAATTTACATTATCCTTATAAAAATAAAGTTGTTTAGTAAGAATAATTTGACAAAGAGAATGTCAATCATCTCAACCATCATCGATAATTCATATTGTGTAATTTGATTAAATATGGATAAAAATATGTATTTGATATGATTACGAGAGCACCCATATGTGACTGATAAATATTTTATGTATGTCTATAACTAGAAAAATTTGAAAGAACGATGAACTTTATTTTCAATTTACATTATCCTTATAAAAATAAAGTTGTTTAGTTCCTCATTCCGAAGCCATATGAGTCTTCCTTCAACTCTGTACTGAGGATAAGATTACTACTGGCTGACTTTAAAACCTGGTTTCCATCCGTTTAACTTATTTTTTACATCTCTCGTCTTCACTTTCTAGCCACCATCTCCATTTATTTTAACATCATGGAGAAGGGGCCCATAAAATGAAACTGAGAAAATAAACAACAAACAAACTCTTGTATGTCTGAACACTGTACTAAAAATGGCTTTAATATTATGCCCTGTAAAGTTTGCATCTATGAATAGCCAACCAATAGTTTCTGGAGCAGGACAGACACAGTACCTGAATTATAGTTGCAGCCTTGTTCCTTTTTCTGCGTCTATACTCATCTCGGGCAGCCATTGCCCTTAACCCAGTTTGAATCGATAGTGTCGCTTCCTGTAAGTGCTTGTATGCCATTCTTGATGTGCGACCACGGTGATACTTCTGTATCCGGATAGATGCAGCTTCCTTCCTCAAGTACTCATATAGCTTTTGTGCAAGTCTTGCTGTGTTAGGTAGGAAAAGAAAATTTGTCATAGCATACTTTCGGCAAAAGATGCATATGAAGCTAGTGGGAAGAGCATTATGATATCTAGAGTATACTTGCTATTGAGTACTACATTTTTTACTCTTATTTAATATCAGGGTGAGAAGAATTTGGCAGCCGAGTATGTAAGAATGGAATAATCAGATGCCAATGTGATGTGACTATATGTATATGGATTTATTTAATTACGCTATTAGTGAGTAACGTGTTAGTGGTAAATTCGTTAGCAGGAAAAGGTTACCTCTCCATAGCTTTTGTACATCAATTGTGGCCCTTTTAAGGACAATGAACTCTTTACGCATGAGATATGTTTGGATTTGCCTTTGAATTCTCCTTGCCGCTGTTGTCAGAACTTCAGTTCTTCGTGCATCTAATTCAGCCATCTGTCCAGCTCTTAGGAAAACCTTGCTTTTGCCTATCTGAAATGTAGAGCAGTAAGCAGGAATGCTTCTCATCAGAACCTTAGAAAATTGATAGGAGTTTTAGTTGGTTTTTAGCTTTACTACCTGATAACCCTTCAGTCCAAATCTATCACAAATTGCTGCACATGCCGACTTCTCGTCACATCTGCATATAGAAAGACCAAATATAATTCTGGATCGATAAATATCAATGGTTATGATGCTGTTTAAAACCGTTAGGTACAAACATAACTCCTTTGGCATGTTTGTTACTTGCTGGTAACTGTTTTCTTATAACTGATGCTTATATTTGCTTCATATTCCAGTTACTTGCATCTTACGAAACGATATAGAGAATGTATTTACCCATGTAGAACTTCTGGGGCCAACATTCCAAACCGTTCGAGAAACTCATCAAAAGCTCTTTTCGTTGGATATCCGGCACAACTTATTCTAATTGCCTCTAGTACACCCTGTCAAAATAACAACCACATATTTCTCATTGGAATCAAATATTCAATCATGATATCTTTGCCGCTAATCAAGTTCAAGAAAAGTAACTTACTCCACATCTTAACTGATTCAAAACGTTGTCATTTTCAAATATTCCTGGCTTCAAGACCGTATTAGGCTTTACACATCTGATGTAATGTGGCTCTGTGGTGCTCAAAGTTTCCATCAGAGATTGTAATTGTTGCTGCAATTTGAAGTTGGATGAGTGTCTTAAAAGTTGAACAAAAGCTATGTGCAATCAAGCAGATCTGACTTGCCTTAAAGCGAGTTCCAATTGAAGAAAATTTTGATTGTTTAGATGTTTCCTCAGCTAATGATGGGAAAAGGTTTGCCACGAAAGGGCATTTTGAGGCATCCAACAGGGCTTGGTGTTCTGCTATAACATAATCCTTGTTCTTGTCGAGGAAGTGGTCCGCTTGGTAAGTAACCTATATGACGGAAACCTTCAGTAAGAACGAAAATTTTGTTTTTACAAGTATATGATAAATAGTAGATAATTTCTTCTTACATCTCCAGCATAATGATTGATCGTGAAGTTTGTTCTCGAAAGTTTTGGCTTACTGAAGCGTTTGTGTGCTTTATATTTCTGGTACATGCTTTGTGCAAATGTCTCGTGTGTGGCCTTTGGGAACATACTGCATATGAAAAGGATAAAGCTTCATATCCTTGCATAGTTGCATTTTGTTTGTTGTGTAGGTTCATTCTTTTTAAGTGTTGTAATGTGCATAGACTATGTTGAATAATTTAATGACTGATTACATGTAGGACAATTACGTACCATGCTTCGTCAAGAAGAGCAATGACACCCCCAGGTTTCTGCATATTTAAGTACACATGATCGAAATAATGCTATGGGAATGCTTCGATATGGTAATTATATAAAAGTCGATACCTTTTCAATGAGATCTAAAACATCTTGATTATCTACGAATTCTACATAGCTCCAGTTGATTTCCTCCTTTGTGTATTCTTCTTGCTCCATCTTGAATACATGCTGTAAGTATGCTTTTCCCGTTTATGTTTACAATTACAGATTCACAGAAAGTAGGAATTCAATAAGAATATGTGTTTTTCACACATTACCTGATTAAAATGCTGCTGCAACTTCTCATTGGTTAGGTTGATGCACAATTGCTCAAAACTATCATGAAGAAATTAGTGAAGTCACATTTGTTAGCGGTAAGAGTTGGTGACTGGTCAGAAGTCGCCGAAACTATTGTTAGATACCTGTTAATCTTGAAGCTTTCAAAACCGTAGATATCAAGGACTCCAATTATGCTTTTTGCATTTGGATCTTGACCAATTGAATTGTTTATCTTGTCAACAAGCCTGCAGTAGTTCATAAATTCAAGTATTCAAGCATTCATCGTGGTCGCCATTGCATGTTAGATTTTAGACTGATAGGTTAGATGCATGACATCACATATACGCAATTGTAGTCGTATTACATTCCCAGCTTTTGTGCAAAAAATGGCATCTATTCATGCTTACATACATATGTGCATATATAATCAGATACTACTCAAGTTCAGTATTGTCCATAAAGTTGATCTTAAAATGTTGAGTGCCCATGTTAATAGCAAATCTTGATGTCAAGATACCGGAATTTGGAATTTTGAATTTTGAACTTTAAAGTTCCTTACCAATCAAACAGTCTGGAGTAAACCGTTTTTGCAAGGGCATCACGACTCAAAGCAGCCGAGGCTGGATCTAGTGGTTTTGTAATGTTCCCATCAGGAGTTACAATAACACGTTGACAAAGTGATTCTTCAAGTGATTTTTCGTCACACCTGCAAGAAAGTGAGTTCAGATAAGACAACTTTCAATGAAGAACTAACAAAGTGGACGATCAGTTATTGGTTGATCAGAGTCAGACATGAGTAGCTCTGCTGCGGTACGAAGATGATAGAACGACTTATCATCTTTTATTTTAGAAGAATCAGGTTCCTTCCCCTTCAGGAATTCAATGTTCCCCAGATGAAGAATTGCAGCCACAACACGGAATATTGCATCCTACAAAAGTAAGAACTTTCTTTCTCAGAAATCTGTTAGTTAGGCCTTCTAATTTTCGGCAAATTGCATGAATATGCAATGTACTTTGGTCTGATTCCTATTCTTCATAACATACTTCCAAAACCTTCATTTCAAACATTTAAGGTACTTGGTTTACATACGAGAATGCATGACAATGCAACATACTTTGATCCGATTTCCATTTTGAAATATCACAACTGAAGTACCAAAATGAAGGTTTTGAAAGTAGGTCACATTAAATAGGAATCAGATCAAAGTACATTGCATTTTCATGCGATTATCCCTTGTAATTTTAGTAATTTTGGTACTTTACTTTACCTGCTCTTCCTGGCTGATCCCTACCACATCCATTGCATTTCTTGTTTCTAAATACTCCCTTCCATCGTCTATGTTTGCTACTTCGTAGCAATTAGTTTGGTTCAAATAGTGGAATGTTCTTGGATCTCCTAATTTGAACTTCTTGGCATCCTGAAAATAATCGTTATTAGTCTCAGCTACCTATGATCAAACAATACTTGAAGGAATCCAAGATACCTCAGGTGGTGCTGCGCAGAGCATGTAGAAACAATGGTAATTCCTTTCTGGGTCAGAAACTTGGCAAACACGTGATCTTTCAAGAAGGTAAGTCCTGACTGCAGCCCCAGATATCTTTCCTTGCTTGTCAAACTGGATCTCTACAAATTTACCAAAACGACTGGTACAAATTTCTCGTAAGTCGATCTACAAGATCTTTAAACTCAAATTTGAAGTTATTACACGACTTTTCACCTGGAATTGTTGTTCTTTACAGTTTTGGCATTCCCAAAGGCTTCCAGTACTGGGTTCGACTGATGAGTAAAATAAAAAAATTCTCATTAAAATTTTCTTCCTAACAAATGTTCCCACCCTCCCATGGGAATTTCAATGCCCTCCGTTTCATGATGTCACATGAAAAGCTGAACATTTTTCGTTATTTCCTATTATCATCATGTTACTATCAAATTGATATGATGCACAAGATTTCCATATTTTCTTTTTATCGGAGGAATAATCTCAAAAAACTATATCCGAGCCAAATATTGCAATTTTCATGGGACCGAGGGAGCATATGTTGTGAAAATTTGAAAATCTTTGATCACTAATTTCCAACCTCGAGGACTTGTTGTTCAACGGTTCTTCCTTCAGTCCTTGCTCTGCCTCCCATGAAAGCAAGATATCTCATCAACATTTTCGTCGTCTCTGTTTTCCCTGCACCACTCTCTCCGCTCACTAAGATGGACTGACTTCCGTGTTCATTGATCATTGCTCTAATAATATAACAAAAATTTGTTAAAAGTTCATTTCTGTTTCTTGTCTTTCTACATATACATTCTTATACTAAATTCTAACGCGCTAAACTGCACCACGGTACCTGTAACAGTCGTCTGCGACGGCAAAAAGGTGAGGGCTTAACTCCCCAAAAGCCGTTCCTTTATACTGCTCCATCATATGGACATCATACAAATGCGGAAGTCTCCTGAATGGGTTCACTGCTATCAGAATGTTCCCTGTGTAAGTCTGCTTATATCATAGCTTAATACTTTAGTAGTAGCTTCACATCAATTTTTAAAAGCTTTCGACTATTTAAGTTTCAACTTACGTATATTTCATTGAGAGCAAACCGAGCAGAAAGATTGTAAAGAACTCCTGGCTCATGGAGGTAAGCTAACTTAGTCATGTCATCTACCCCTGCAGGGGGTGCCTCTGTGTCCTTCGGGTATATTTTCGAAATATCTACTACCATCTGAAACATATAATAAACATATACCATGATTGGTGTACAAGAGGGAAGTTCAGGGGGAAACCTCGAAAAAACAGAAAACAGAGGAACACCCTGGTGGCTGGTGGCCCTTCATCTGGAAGGTATGCATTTGTGTATACAAGTAAATTAAGTTGTTTTTTGGTTTTTATGCACATGTGCATGTTACAAATTACTTGTATGCACAGGTGTGTACCGTCAAGATGAAGGGCTCTCTGGGTGTTCCTTAGTTTTTCAATTTTTTGAGGTTTTTCCCCTAAACCTGACCCTGGTGTAGAATATGACAATCGAATGAAGGGTCTTACAGTTGTCCCATTTGTGGTGATTATGGTGGCATTGTTGCCTTGGATTTTGATCACTTCCCCATCAATCCATGCAACTTCAGGATCCTCTGCCCATATGTGTGATCCAACGATGATGTTAACTGGAGTTCCCTGGATGCATCAGACAACATAAAAGGGTAAAAAGATTACAACTTTTTGTTCATATTGTATAACATGAACTCCATGATCTGCAGAAAGCTTACCATTTCTTGAAGTCTATAGGATCATCAGAAAGAGATTAATTATTCTCTGTGTGTGTGTGTGTGTTTAAGGGGGTGGAGGATTTAGATTATGAGTTGGGTAGATTTTGGAAATAGAGTAGTGGTAAAGAATCTGAAAAAAAAGCAGGTTTCAAAGGAAATAGAAAGCAGAAGAGGGTAATGGTGATGGTGGACCTGGTGGAGTCACCCCCCTCTCTTTTCCTGTCACCTTTTCCATGGTCCCTGCTAATAAGATGCTGACCTGGCACCAAACCTTTTAAGCCTGTCATTCTTGTCTGTCCATTAGTTATCTGCCACGTGGATCCCGGGTTACTTGAGGGTTTCATTTAGATTTTTTAACTGATTGTAAATGGCATTTTCTTGATAATGCTAAGTGAAAGTCCCTTTAGTGAAGGATTCATTTCTTTGGATTTTGACAAAAAGCTATGGTTTGTTTGCATCAAAAGGTCAAAGAGATGGTTTGAAAAGTCAAAATTGTCTTAGATTTGTTATTGTTTTCATACTAATGGACCTATTTGCTTATAAAATACCAAAGAATACTGCATACCATGTTTTTTTTATGCTGACCCTCAAAATAAAGAAAGAGTCTTGAGGTTGGCCTTTTGACTAGTTGTGGGATGCATCATCAACATTTGCAGGTGGTACTTAGTTTACATTAAAAAAAGTTAGTGATTTGTGCTTTTGAACAGTTGTTTTGTCCCTAACTTTTGAATTGAAAATGGGATCAAAGATCTGCTTATCTGTCATTCTTTGCTGTATGAAACACACATTCCTCATACAATGACTTTATTGCCCCTATCTTACAGTTGGATTATGGACCCTTTATTTTTAATATGATTTATTTTTATTAATATGATTTGAAGCAGATCCAAGAGTTTGCAGGTTCATTTTCATGGACTAAAGAGGGAGAATTGTACAAGTCCAACTTAAAACAGTCATAACTTTTGATATGTTAAGAGTTACAAAACATATAAGAAATCCAACTTAAAACAGTCATAACTTTTGATCTGTTAGCAGTTACAAAACATATAAGATATTTAAAAGAAAGATCATGACGGGCCAAATGTCATGACAAACCCGACTCCTCTCATTAGTCTACGAATGAGTCCAACTTACAGTTTGGCCCACCTTCCGCCCCAAAACCGACTATGAAGATTTTTTCTTTATTTCGTACTTTTCTTTATTTCTGTTATAATAAATAGATGTCGAGAAATCAACATTTTCTAATTTCAGCACCAGGCAAGAATCTATTATATTACCGGTTTTTTTATTTCATGATTTGGGTTAATTTTGCCATTCTGGGTTCATTAAAGATGGATTCGTCTTTCTTGCTTCATGATAAAGTTTCACACAATTTTCATTATTCATGTCAAAGAGTTCTATGAATTGAACTTTTGGTGGGTCTCAAAAGATGGGCAAAACATAATTGATGTCTTGTTCCAATCCCATAATCCATTGTTTTACACCCAAGCATTCTTGATTTATATTTGTTATTGGAACTTTGAGTTTTTATTCATAATGCATATTACCCATTTTCCCATATGTAAAAAAATGTAATCGAATAATTTACTATGTTAAAAACATGTTTATCATCTTTTATTACAAATATACTCTTCTCATTCACTTCACTCTATGTTCATCTTCTTTCTCCCTCTCCAAATGCATATACATATACAGAACGGTATTCAAATGAGAACCATAAAAAAGGTTGAGAATCGTGAACAGTGGTGGACTAAGGGATCTGTTTTGGACGGGTGCATTTTTAAGGTGGATCAAAGGCTTAAAGTCGTGGGTTTGATAGGAGGGAAAGTCGACAAGGTCTGATATGATGGAAAACCAATTATGTCAATTTCGGTAATAATACATTTTTTTCAGATTGAATCGACGATGACCTTTTGAGTTAAGCACAAAACTATATCTTACTCCTAACGTGTTTTTAACTGAATTCCATTGCCACATAGACTTTTATTTTTAATAATAAACTTTTCCAATTTTTAGTATTTGATATAATTGTCATATGTTTTTTTCTAAGTTTTTCAATTACGTTTTGTTAGGATCAAAGTTATCATAAGTTTAGAATGTTTTATAAAGTCAGTTTGAGCTTTATTGTAACATTCATTATTGTGTAATTGGGCTTTGGGCTTGGACGTACAATGTAAATGATGCCTACTA
Organism: Carthamus tinctorius; assembly: GCA_001633085.1. Taxonomy (NCBI): domain Eukaryota; kingdom Viridiplantae; phylum Streptophyta; class Magnoliopsida; order Asterales; family Asteraceae; genus Carthamus; species Carthamus tinctorius. Next base: position 5,577 of record LUCG01035464.1, on the reverse strand, counting down.
TATAAAGGTGTCTAGAGGCTTAATGAGATCATTATAAGAGTCGTTTAAGTGAAGTTGTGTGTGTTTCCTTGAAAGATTTTTTACATTTGATCTCTTTAAATAAAACACGATGACTTGTGATTTTTATATGAATTCTTCCTCATTGATCTTGTTGATTCGGACTTAACATGTTTCTTTATGCATCTACAACTCCTAGTGTTCAATAAAATGTTTTATAAATCAAAATTAACCATATATCTTATTTGTTTCGTCGAAGATTTCACCGATACTCAAATTAATAATTAAAAGCAAATTCCAAAATTCCAAAATACCAATATACAGAAACACATATTTTAGGGAAAAGTTTATTATTAAGAACATCATAAACTGCAAAAAGATGTGATGCTAAAGTTAATCAACAAAAAGTGGAAACAAATTTAGTAATAAAGATGAAACTAATAGAGTATTCAATAGTGATTTATAATCGAAGAAGATAAGAGTGAGAATCAGAGATGCTTATGGGTTAGGTTGATCGAGTGAAAGATATTTGAACAACTCAATCCAATGTTTATGGTTTGAAAAATTTCAACCCAACCCAGACCAAAGTGCAACTTAAACCAAACTGTATGCAGGGACGAACTTAATTAAGTGCTCACGGTGGCACGTGCCACCGTATCGTTCTTCCGTTGCAGTGTAAAAAATACAGGGTCGTGAAAAGTGCCACCGTATTAATATGTTCAGTGCCACCATATATATTTTAAAACTGCAATTAAGACATAAACATCCCTTGGTTTAGTTGGTTAGTTCCTTGTTTTTTAAAAATGAGGTCTTGGGTTCGAATCTTGTTAGTACTAAATTTCTAGTTTTTTAGCTTCTAACATTATATTTATTATGTTTCTAAAAAATTTGTAGCAACAAGACTCGACTACGAGACCTTTTATTTAAAAAGCAAGAAACCAACCACTAAACCAATATTGACTTTTCAAAAAATATCTCCATATATATTTCTTATAGCTTGAAATTTTCTCTAGGTCCGTCCCTGACTGTTGAGTTGGTCAGGTTGATATTTTGGCACATCAAACTATTTTTCTAACATGGAATACGTTGTTTTGCCTACTCATAATTTCTAATTCATGGTCGATCATTTGATAAAACTTATGTATACTCTTTAAATCTTAAGTATATTACATTCAAGAATTTTCTCAATTTCATATATATGTTCACATTTAGTAAACACTTCAACAAAAAATTTATATAGAGATGGAGAAATGATTGAAAATATATCCATATGAAGATGGTACATGATGGTGTAAATGTCTAAGACACATTAATAGAGACTTAAGAATTAAATTAAATATAAGAGATAAATTGGGTTTATCGGGTTGGCTTGAGTGCAAATGACCATAATCCAATTTCAACCCACTACTCACAATTTGAAGATTTTACAACTTGATTAGATATCGAGTTGCTTCAGGTTGGATTATTTCACATTCGGTTTGGCTGACTAGGTTGGTCATTTTGATTGGGTTTTTGAGTACCCTAGTGAGAATAGAAGTTACTACCTCTCTAGATGCGAAAAAAAACTACAAATTTGTTACAAATGCGAGATTGAACCGGAGGTGCTTTATTCAACAAAACCATGACCATGAACAAACACCCTGCTAGTTTAGATTTTTGTTACAGAATAAGTTTATACCATTTTAGAGCATTTCCAAAATCAAAAGGATGCACCTTTACGACGTCTAATTTTTTTCTCTTGAGATAACTAAGGGTGCGTTTGATTGTGGAAAATTTTCTAGTTTTCAAGGAAAATGAAAATTTAAAAAACGCGTTTGGTTTATTCATTTTTCAAAAGTTTTTCACAAAAATGAAAATTTTCTATTTTCTATATTCTATGTAAATTAGAAAACTGATTTAGTAGTTTTCCAAAATTTTCTGAATGCGTTTTCTAAATGAAAACTCCACCATTTCAACCAAACGCGTTTTCTAAAATTTTCTTACAAAACTGAAAATGAAAACTTAACTCCATTTTTTTAAAAATGTTTTATAGAAGAATGAAAACAATTTTTCACAACCAAATGCACCCTACTCGATCCATATTAGGTTTGCCCTTAACTATGAAGACTAATCTCCACCTTAATTAAAATACTAGTCAATGGATTTGATTATTAGTCAATTTTTAATGCAAGGGGCAATCAAATAATTTACCAACAACAAATTTATGTTGAATAAAACTACTATTTGTTTTACCAGATGCAATGATGGTGCATAATATGAACATCACAAAACATACATTGACCAATAACCAAAATTATCTTTTACTTTCATAGGTTTTTATTTTTCAGAATTTATATATTCTATCTAATTTAGATGACGAAATTTTTCATGTTTTTCTTTGACTTCTGATTCTTTTTCATATTATGTATCAACTGTCTGTATAAAACCAACCAAAATTTATATATTCTATCTAATTTAGATGGTGAAATCTTTCATGTTTTTCTTCGGCTTTTGATTCTTTTTCACATTATGTACCAATTGTCTGTATAAAACCAACTTGAGACGGTGTATGCCTGAAGAAGTGTATCACAATGTGTATTTTTCGAAGCGTATCAGGTAGCGTAGTTGTACAATGTGTATCCCAGTGTACATGTTTTCGTTGTTTTATGAAGGATATCATAACATGCATTTTCGTTATTTTACAAAGGGCATCATAGTCTGCATCTTGAATTTATATTTGGTATCATAATGAGTATCATTGTATGTATCTTTTTCTTAACCATATCGGTATTTTTTTTTAATTTGTTATTTAATATTTACTAGATTTATTGAATTGAATCTTTGAGGGAGAAAGAAAAGAGAAAACAAAATAAACATCCTTCTTCTTAAGAGTTAAATGAAAATTGTTTTAAAGCATTTAAATACTTTTTAAAATTGAGACTAAACTACAATTTTGGTCCTTGTGCTTTACATGAATCCTTAAAAATAATCTCTAGATTTCAATAACTACAATTATCATCCTCACTATGTATATTTGTTTTAAAACTGATCCTTGGTCATTAACTCCGTCAAAATATTCTATTAAGTAACAGACATTTACGTCTTTTTATCATTTTTGTCTTACTCAAATGACCAAAATTATAGTTTAAGTAATTTTCTTTACCAAATGAATCAAAACGGATAAAACAAAAAAAAAAGGATAAAAAGACATAAAAGCTCTTACTTAACGAAGATACTTAACAAAGTTAACGATCAAAAACCATTTTCAAAACAAAATGCGAACAATAAAAACGATAATTATAGTTATTAAAGTCTACGGACCACTTTCAAACATCCATATAAACCACAATGACCAAATTGTAGTTTACTCTAAAATTTATCTTATATTTGGTTTTAGAGTCAATTTAGCAAGTCCATAAAACCAACCACAACCCCAAAGGCAAAGGTTTTCCTTATTCCTTCCCTTTGAATGCTAGAATCCATCACAACCCAACAAATTAAAACCCCCCCTTCCCTCCAATCTCCCATACCCCCATCCTCAAATTGGGAGAAGAAATCCCCCATGGCTTCGGCGGCCGCAGCGGCGGTGATCGTTGTCACATCGATGTTTCTCATGGCGGTGGCGGTTACCAAGATTTGCATGAACGATTGCGCTTTCGAATGCCTCAATATGAACAATTTTACTCCTCGAGAATGCAAAGACGAATGCATTTGGGTGTGCATGACAGTTGCACGCCAAATCGGCCATATTTGATAGTTTTCGGTTGCAATTTAGTTGTAAAATCGACATTGCTGGATTCTGTAGGTTAATCCATGTTTTAGAAACGTGATTAATTTCTTGTGGCCCCAAATCGACCGTTTCATGTTGATTAGAATATGTTGTTTGATATGTATGCGTAAGAACATAGTCTTGTAACGAAATAAAATCACTCATTTTGTGTCGAATTTTTTAATCATAATGACATGTTTTCGAATATATAAAAATTATCACACGGGGTTAAGGGTATCACACATGCCGGGATTACGTATGCACCATAGCGGTTGAATCGGTTCGGATTTCACCCCTCGGCTAACCATTCGGTTAATCCACTCGTTCAACCGATTTGTCGCCTCCGCGTACCTCTTCTTCCCGGTCTCATCCCGATTCCCGGACCACAACACCTCGGCCATAGACGAGGCTCGAGGCCAAATCCGTGAATCAAGAACCGTTGGGTCAGCCTGCTCGGACCACAAAGCCACCTCCCCACCCAAGACCAACTTTGCTTCGGTCTCGGTTAGCCCATACGTTATATCGTAATTGTATATCAATTGCCATGACTTGAATGGCCCACACCATGATCCGCCCTTTCCCTGTTCGAAACCCGGTGGTTGGTCGTAAGCACTGTTATTCCCGACAAAATCGCCATGCCCGCAATCCAAGTAATAGTAATCGGAGGAGGACACGATCGTTCGGTAACCGGCCGACACCAATTTTTTCGTGTTGTTGGGGCCACCATTCCATGTTTGCATGATGGTGGTCTCAGGAGGGAGAATCGAAGGATTCACCTTGATTTCGGCATCAAGAATAACGTCCTCCCAATAGGCGGCGGTTCGGTTAAGCGACACGATGTAAGGGTTGGTGGAGTTGATGAAGATCTCGAGGACCTGACTGAGAGTTCCGTTATTCGCAAGATACTTTTGGATGGTGTCGTCGGCTTTCCAGCAACCCGGAATGATCTCATCGGCTCCGGCATGGAAAAATGAATCCGGGAACATGGTTGTGATTTCTTTGACGACGTTTTTAACAACGTCGTATGTCTTGGGTATTAAAGGGTTCAGGTGGCCGGTTCCTGGCTCGGCTGCAAGCCGATCTTCCCATGGGGACCCAGCCGGCCACCAGAACATGTTGGCACAAGCTACGATCTCCGGATAAGCTTCGGCCCATGATCCGGTATGTCCTGCAAAACAACATATGCTTATTTTTGTTTGACGTTTTCTAGAGCTTTTAAATGAGCTAAAGGTGGACCATTTTTTCTCAGCTATATGTTTATGTTTGAAGCTGTGTGTTTACAAGTCATTACATGTTTGAATGGATCATAAGCTAGCTTATTGAAATGCTAGTTGGAGTAACATTTTAGGAGTTTTTTCTAATCTTTTCAATTATACTCTTATTAACATTAATCATTATACCCAAATATATCTTTTAGGCTGGGGTACTGCCTGCGGGTGCTGCCTTTGGGATCGCCTGCAGGTGTGGTTGGCACACAGGTATGGGCAAGGTTCTAAAAAACGCGCCTTGGCGTCAAGGCGTGGCCTTGCTGCCGTGTTAACCCCCTTGACGTCGAGCTCGTTATGCCCCACCATGGCGCGTTATGCCGGTACAAAAAAAATTTCAAAATTTTATTTTAGTGTACTTCAAAATTCAATTATAATTTTTCATTAGTATCAATTATAATTTTCCCGCTAGTATTGATTACAATTTAGAAATTNGTTATATGAATTGAAATTGTTATTGTTCAAGACACTAACATAAATACACACACATATATACATACATACATATATATATATATAGAGAAAGGTTCATGCGAGAAACATAACTATTTAAGAGAATACGAGAAT
>LUCG01035387.1:0-13339 GCA_001633085.1 Carthamus tinctorius | reverse complement strand
TGGTTGGCCAAAATAGTTGGGTGCCACTATTAGGGGTAGATCAAATGGTTGGGTGCCGCTATTATTTGAAATCATACGTGTGTGTGTGTGTGTAAATATATATATATGGACGTGCATGTGTGTGTATATATATGGCTGGAAAATTCGCTGGAGCCGCTAATAGCGGCTGCCGGATAGCAGTCCGGTGCGTAGTTTGAGGATTTTTAGGAGAGAATAGGTAGGAGGTGAATTGCAATTTTTCAAATGGTTAAAATAATTATTTTTTTCTCTTATTAATTATTAATATTTTCAAATATTATAAATTATATCAGTTATTATTTAATATGTTTACTTATAAAATAACAAATATAACAATTTTTAAAATGTTCATGTAAGTTACATATAATTAAAGCTATACTTTTTTTATAAGATAATTAAAACATGTATATTTTAACAAAAAAATTAATCTAATTCTTTATTATATTTTTTTTGTAAAATTACTAATTACTTAGAATATTTGAAGTTGATAATTTTATTTTTGTTTTTATTACATGTAACAATAATTTAAATCATAAATTAATTCAGATTTTTTCTAAAGTTTATTTTAATAAGTTTCAAATTCTAAATTTAAAGTGTGTATATATATACACATATATCATATTATTTAATTTATTTAATATTTTTTATATTAACTAACATATTATATTATTAACAATTTATTTTAATTACATTATTAAAATTTATCTCAATTATATTATAAAATATTTGTAATCGATTATTTATCCAATATATTTTTTGGGGTCGTTTTACATACTCATAATTCGCTATGCCTAAGCCGATGGCATCGGGTAGACCATCGGCTTCAACGGCAACACCGTGGTGTGGGCTTTGGGTTCCAGCACCCCTACTCTCCTTGGGTTTTCAGAAGCCGAGAGGCAACCCACCCCACTCCGGCACTCCCTACCCCCTACCTCCTTTCTCTCTCTTGTTTCTCTCTATCCCTCTCTTCTTTTCTTTTTTCTTTTTCTTATTAATTATTTAATGTGTGAGTAAGATTGAGTTGGGTATAATGGATGGTTTGGGTAAGGCAGTGGAAAGCTGATGTGATAATTGGGTTGAAGTGTTACCATAGTGGATGATCCAAGGTAGTTTTTGTCAAACATAATTTGTTCATGAGCTAGTTTTGCCAAACATAGCCCAAAAGTCAAAAGGACTGAAATGGAGGTGAAGAAATAGTTAAGGGACCTTAAACGTAAATAAGCCCAAGAAAAATTGAAGAAGGGATAGAGGCGGTTCTCACGAAAGAGAGAGAGATGGGAGTTTGCGAGTTGTGGACACCAAGCTGCATCATCAACAACGCCCTGAACAACTCCTCAGGTAATAATACATTCAAACACTACTACTTCCATTTCTCTCTCTAAACTCTGCAAAAAGCTTTAGAAGTAATCTTCATCTGTTATCATCTTCATCTTTCTGCATCTAGGGCTGTAAAAGTCGCACCAATCGCAATGGGATCGCCGGATTCCGGTTATGCTTCCTCCAATGAAGGTGCTCATCCGGACAAATCTTCGCCTCACAAGCCACAACCACTTCCTCCTCCAGGTATTGTTGTTGTTTTGTTGCTGTATTCGACATCTGACGTATTTTTACCCTAATTTCATGTGTTTGTCGTTCTCGTTCGCTAGGCTGATTTAAGGCCGGCCTATGTGGACTTTGGAGCCCTAAATGTTTGTTGAAATTTATTCGGATTCTAGGGTTTCGTTGGTGAAGTGCAGGTTGATTTGTGTTTGTTAGTATTGGATGATTTGATGACATGCATGTTGATCAGGTTTTCAATTAATATATGAATAAATGTGCCTTTCAATGTGCGTGTGAAAGATATATGCATTACTGAAATTAAATGTTAGGTTAGTTTCGAGGATTTGTATCACTGATTCGTTATTTTTCATGCTATACGGCAGACCTTTTGTGTGTTTATTGACGTGGAGGGAATCAGTGGAGATTTCCCTAATTAAATAACATCACTTTAGAAAAGGAACTGCTGCCCTTCTGGGTCTTGATCTCCGTAAATTAAATTCCATCCCTCCTGCTGAAACATGCCAAGAAAACACAAAGCTAATAGATTCTGGACCATTGTAATGTATTTCCAGTAATCCATCTTACAACAAATTCCTGCTACAGGAAAAATTTCAGCTAGTGTCTGGTGAATGGTGATCCTTAAATCAGACATGCTACAGTAAGAATTTAGGATTGAATTGGAGATTGAGTTGTTGGTATTTCACTTTTTCTTCTGAGAATTCAAATCTGGTTAATCGGTAGGACCAAGGCTTTGAGAAATGACATAATAAATGTATACAGCTAAAAGTACAAACATTAGATAGAATTTTTTTAAGGTCAAGCTATTTTGAACAAGGCATGCAAGTGCAATTCAGCTGGGGACGGACAACTTTACATGCAAGGTTAATATAGAGAAACCAAGAAGGAAACATTCAACAACTAAAACAAGAGCATATAACCATAGTAGAGAGTTCATATCAATACTGTTCCCTAATATCTGGGCTTGCCCTTTTGTCAATACGGACTTTGTCGTCCCTTTTACCTCAACTAATAAATGCTTGATGCTAAAGCTTTTGTACACTGTATGTGCTATAATGCAAACGTACAAGTATCCAAGCAGCAGAAAAGCATGCCTAAGGTCATGTGACAGTCATTTGGTTTCATTTATGTTCTAATTCCTACTTTCTTAATGAGCTGGAAAAGACTTGTCGAGATGTATTGTCAACTCCAACACACATATATGGAACTCTAGATGGAACAGGAACTTCTACAAAGAGGAGGGCCTGTGGAGGGGTAGGGTTGGTTGATATTAACATGTTTCAGAGTAGTGAAGGGGATTTTCACTACTGAGATATAACAAAAGAATTGGCCTTGAATAGGAGAGCATGGAAGGCTGTTGTCTTGGTCTGTAGCATTAGGGAAATTAACTTTTGTGTAACTTCTGAATTCTAATGGGTTTAATTTAGAGCCTACCCCAATTAGTTGGGAGAAAACTTTGTTGTTATTGAGAAACTTTTGACCGCTTCACTCTATCGTCACATAAAGTATATACTCCTCCCTTCAATATTTACCATTTTCTGCATGACCATATGTTCAGATGCTTTGTGTATAGTTGCCACCAGTATTATTTGGTAATTAAATGGATCTTGACCATTGTTCGTGCCCATGTGTTTGGTTTGGGACTTGCATTGTATACACAGTAGGCACTTTACAGTCAGATTACTTGATAAATCTTGTAGACTACTTTAATACTCTCTGTTGTGGTGCAAATTTCCCATTTCCTTTTCTTTCTCGAATCTTCATCTCCATGCTCAAGGTACTTGCATAAACATGAGTCGTCACTATCTTATTATGAGATCTATCACTAACATCATTTCATCTATGTTCAAGACTGCACAGAGACTACATATCTGAGATTTCTTGCGTCAAATGCTGAAGCTGGTTCAATTATTGGGAAGGGTGGAACAACAATTTCTGATTTCCAATCACGATCTAATGCACGAATTCAGTTATCACGCAATTATGAGTATTTTCCAGGAACATCTGATAGGGTTATTATGGTGTCTGGAACAATTGATGAAGTTCTCGAGGCTGTTGAACTTATCCTAACTAAGTTGTTTACTGAGGTAATCCTTATAACACAATTTGCATTTGGTAGCTGTGTAACTGAACTTACAAAATATTATGTATTGTTGATTAGTTTTATACTGAAGAAGGTGAGGAGGGTGAGCCAAGATCAAAAGTCCGACTAATAGTACCCAATAGCTCTTGTGGTGGAATCATTGGCAAGGGAGGATCCATGATAAGGTAAGAATGCTGTTCACTGCATTTGAGTTATTTGTTTGATATGCTGCATATTTATGGTATTACTTTTGAAGGCCCAACCTTCTGGAGAAATATTATTTTTGAATATTGAATATTGAATATTAATTAGTTTCAAACTGCCAATTACCTTTTGCTTGTGCTTTGTTCTTGCATAAAGTTTAGCAACTTACGTGGCACTCCTTGCGGATATTGTTAACTCATGAGAGTAATTTGTTTTAGCAACAATTAGGCTGCATCCATTAGTTCAGTTAAGTAAATATTTGAATTTGTTCAATGTAATCTATTTATGCATCTGTTTATATTCTTACATTACATGGATGTACTTATTTGTGGGTCTTGACAAATGACAATCATGTGAACACTAGTTTGATCATTTTTCTTTTTTGATTTTCTAGTTAATATCGTCTTCGTGACAGGGGTGGCTTGTATTTCTCATTTTTTTTGGACGGTGTCCTGGGCAATGCCTAGACTAATCCCGGCAAATTATAGCTATAAGACATCAACCCTTGATAACTCAGTGGCCACAATTGTTGTGCACGCTTGGAATAGAACCCTGGGCAAATGAGATATTCCACCACATCCCCCAGAACCTTAGTCACTTTGCCACAACCCTTATCATCTTCTTGGTGAGGCACTATACCCTTGCGGTCTTGCATAATATAAAAATGTTCTCTTGTGATTCTTGTAAGAAGATATTGGGGCCATATGCTCTAGCTTACATTTGGATAGGTCACTGGTATCAGCTTATGTAAAAGGTTTAATAGAAGCATGAATTTATTGATGAAAGTGATGGATCCTGTTGTTGTGTAAGTAGGATCACATACACTGTATGAAGGGGTTTGTGCTTCAGTTATGCAAAGCTTATTACATTTCCATCGGCGTAGACTTCAGATCAATATGGGTTCTTTGTACTTGCTTCTTGGTTATGTAATTTTTCATGATTGCCAAAAGAAATTATTTGCTGTAAAGAAAGATGACAGTTAATGTCTTTGACAAACAAAGGTATTATGTTGCCCAAGTGTAGAATTTGGTATTATGAAGGTGGTAATGCGTGATGACCGTAACTGATGACGAATATAGAGATTGTTTATCAATTCGTTTGATGTTGGTAATGTTCTTCTTGTGATCATATTGATGTATACGTTGATTGATAATTGATGGTAGACAGAACTGAGAACATACTATCCAGTATGTCCTTTGACATCACTCATTTTATTTTTCTGCATTTTGTTTCTATTGGTGCCTTTCCCACAATCTGTTTGTACTGCAAAGCATCTTTTTTGATATTATAGACCTATCTAGTTTATTTCCATCCTGCAGCTGGTAAGTTGTGCAATCGGATTAGTTTTTAGCCAACTCTCATAGTTTTTTGGATTAAGTTTTTGTTAGATATCATTTCTCTTGTGGGGTTCCTTTTGGTGTTTTATCTTCTGCTGTTGCTCATGGAAACTTAAAGAAAGATAAAAGAATGCTTCTCTATTACCCATGCGGCTCTAGCCTCTAAGTTGTGAAAAACATGCTTACTGCATTGCCAAAGGTGTGAAATAAAGCTTATGCACCAGCATTTACTTTTATGACCTCACTTCTCTCAAAGGTATCAATTTTTAGGGGGATGGAGTGGGTTCATGACATTTTAAAGTTTTGACAACTTCCAGCATTGGTCTTTTGTGCTACAGGTCCTTCATTGAGGATTCTCAAGCTAACATTAAGATCTCCCCTCAGGATAACAACTATGTTGGATTGAATGATAGGCTGGTAACGGTAATTGGCACCTTACAACAGCTGGTGCAAGCTATTAACCTCATTCTATTGAAATTGTCTGAAGATCTCTACTATGTACAGTCCATTGGTCCCCCATTTCCATATGCTGGTATGCTTTCTTTTTACTTGAAAGTCGAAACAATCCTCATTCTCATGTAGCATTGTAGTGTTGAGAGTTGCTTGTAAGGTATTAATATCAATTGCGGAGCACTGTAATTCTTTGTGTTTGCAATTTAACCAGGATATGGATTCTTCATAACTGCTACACATCATACATTTTGAGCATCACAAACATCACAAATGCTGAAATGCATTGATAGTTGTACTGCATTTGTTATGCATGTGACCACAAAAACTATAAACATGTTCATATATCATTTCTTGTACAAACTTGTCAATGCATTTGTGATGTATGCAACCCAAAAGTTAGTGACATGTACACTCTTCTTGGCATCAAAGGACACTTTGAATAGAAAATTGGCATAATATGATTTCCTGTCTTACTTTTAGGGAAAATGGAAGGTAGTAATGCTTAGGTATGTGTTGCATTTAAAACACTTATTTCTTAAATTCAATTATTCAAACATGGTCGAAGTCTACAAGAATTCTTGAATGGAGGATATGCATCTGGGGGAAGCATAATTTTTTTGTTTTAGCAATTGAAGGTGATGAATTCATGAGTAATACTAACCACCACTCATTTTGGGTATCCCCGAAATCACCATGAATTTTTGTTGAATTCTTCATGGTTTTAGAAATCTTTTGAGGCTTACGCCTCGGGGCAGCCGAAAACCGCACCTGGGGTGGCGCCTCTTGAACCAGTGGACAAGGCTTGCACCTTGGTTCAATGAGGTGTGAGGCGGCGTTGAGGCTTACACCTCAGATTATCTGCTTTGGTAATGATTTTTTGGTTTTTTTGTAAGCTTTATGGCTGTAATAGTACTTCTCTTTATAGCGTCTTTTTTTTTCATTTTAAAAAACTCAAAAGCCCAATGGCTTCAATGTGTGCTTTTAATATTTTAAAACCCAAAAGCTAGTTCTTTCCCCTCCCAAAAAAGTGTGGTTTGACCTTCCTCTTCCTCCAAGCAACCAATTTTTGCACACCCTCTCAGCCCATCTCACGGTTTCACTCTTTCTAGTGTTGAGAGCCACTAAACGTATTTTGGTGTATATGTATTCCCACCTCGTGGTTTACGCCTTGGACCGTCTCGAGACCCGATTCCGCCTTTTTAAACCTTTGAATTCATGAACAATACCAAACATCGCACGTTTTGGGGATCACAAATATCATAAGTTCTTTCATGGCGGTATAGTACAAGCAATCTAATGCATTGATATTTGTACGATAAAAACCTGGCCCTCAATGCATTTCTTGATCTATGAACTTGTATGAAAACTAGAGACATGTTCATGTGGCAGTTCTTGTACAAACTTATCACTGCATTTATTGATGTATGAGACCCAACAGTTAGTGACAGTGGAACTTCTCTTGATATTAAAGGGTACTATGAATAGAAAATCTGGGATGGTATGATCTCCTGTCTTACTTTCAGGGAACATGAAAGGTGCCAACACTCAAGCCCATGTTGAAATCAAAGCACTCTTAGTTTTCTAATTAAAATATTTGGTTGAAGCATATAAGAATTCTCAAAATGAAGGATATGCATCTAGGGAGCACCATGTATTTGTTGTGTTATAGCAATTGAGGAAGGTGAAGAGTTCATGAGCACATCACACCTTTGGCATCACAAACATCACAAGTGCTTCAATGGTGATACTTTACAATGCTTGCGAAGCATTGGTAGTTGTTACTAAACGCATCCCAATGCATTTGTTACACATGTGACCACAGAAACTAGAGACAAGTTCATAGCAGTCCTTGTACAAATTTATCAATGAATCTATCCCTATTTCTTCTTGGTATCCCAGATTATGTGTTCTCTTTCTCGATTATAGAAACCCTCCTCCAAATTATAAATCGCTCCAATAACAATTATAAATAAAATACACCTAGGGACCCACTACTCTTAAGGTTTTACTTCAAGAACCTGAACCCCTCAAGAAAGTGATATCAAGTTTCTTGTTTAAGCTGTAGATGTTATTAGCTGAACAACTAGATCGTTGGAATAGTGTCTCATTTCCCTATATAGGTGGACGAGAGAGTGATGGTCAAATGATTATTGGTTGGCCAAATCATTTGCAGTCTGCAGCTACTAACGATACTTGTAATAAGCAAATTAGTATTTACTGATACATAGCTTGCACTCAAATATTGTGTTTTGTCACTGAACTTGATGTTAATGATATTGATATGCTTATTTTGTTTCCATTTGTCTGTTCTGCAGCACCATACAATGTCCCCAACTACGGACCTCGTGGGGTTGGTGGGAAGTTTCAGAATAATAAGGTTATTAACTTCTTAAAAACTTTGCTTCTCTTTCGTGCTCCTTTTCTAATTTGCTATTTCCCATTTGAGGCATGTGATTCCACACAATAAGCATTAGATGGTCAACATTTTTAAATTTTTACCCAATACTTATTTGAAGGCAACCCCAATATCTTACTCATCTAGGATTACAAACTGTATGAAATTTTACTTCTAGCGATACGTTGAATTTTTTTAATGTTGCAGTGTGTTCGGCTCTGCTGAGTTTGGTACGCAGGACAGTATAGGACAAGAACGAATAAAAACTTGTTGTCCCACCTTTGGTGCAACAGTTAGACTGGGCTGGATATGACTTGATAGGACAAAAGTTCATTTTTTCGTTCGTACCAAAATAGTTGGAACAAATCAGGGAATTGGGACAAGCTTGGTAAATTACCAAACTACCCTTGTCAAATTAAAACCCTAAAGCCTTTGACAATTCTTTCACCCGCCTACCTCACTCTTGACCGTCCAGTCTAGTCCTGTGTGTGCACCAAACACACCCATAAAACTTTTCATTTCTTTCTTTTAGTATTTTATTTCATTGTGGGGTGATTGTGTATATAGTTCGAATTTACAGAAAGCATGGTGGTGTTTTGCAGGAAGATATGAGTAACTCGGTGACTCTAGGTGTTGCAGATGAGCATATAGGGATTGTTGTTGGTCGTGGTGGTAGGAATATCATGGAAATTAGTCAGGTAAGCAAGGATGTGCTGTCCTCTGCTCATTACATGCATTTGTTTTTGTATCTATAATTTCTCTTCTTGCAGATTAGTGGAGCTAGGATCAAGATTTCCGAAAGAGGTGATTTCATATCTGGGACGTGTGATAGGTACGTATGTACCTTTTTGATATGCTCAGTTTCCCAAAGGCACCAAAAATAGAAAGAAATAAGTTTGATACACCAAGGTTTTAAAGTATGGAAACGTGAGGCGAGGCGTAAGCCCCTAGGCGGAAAATAAAAATAAATAAAATTTATATTATATACATACATATCTAATAATAGTATTAAAATCTCAGAGTATATTAATAGATGTAGTTGATATTATAAGATTTTAGTTTTATCACTTACTAAAAATATATAATTTACTCTCAAGTCACCTTAATCATATATATATATATATATATGTAATATATCCAATGTGGAGACTTAAGAACTGCATAAGAGCTCGTGAAAGTTCATCAAAGGAGATGAGGTGTAAGGAGAACTGTAGAAGAAGAACTCATGAAGGGCTGGAGGAGACAAGCATGAGGGAGCAGAGAAAAACCTACATAAAAATAACTCTTAAAGGGCCTAATTTATGAGCATCGCCTCAGGCTGCCGCCTCAGCCCCGCTCAGCGCCTCATGCGCCTCAGACCCGCCTCAGTGGCATGAGACGTACGCCTCAAGTCCTCAACTAACCCAGAAGAGGTGGCGCTTAAGGTTCGTTTTTTGACCGCCTCGCCTTGAGGCGCGCCTCGAGGTGTACGCCTCAACCGCCTTTAGCAACCATGTGATACACTGTCCGTACACGATATCTCCATGCTACTGACTTCAAGAATGGGACATGTGTCCATCCATGATTATCAAGAGGGGGGGGGGGTTGGTACATGTGACTGCTGTCCCACGTTTGGCATGGCATTATATTGGGAGGGTTGAAGGGAAGCTTATGGTGATAACTGATAAGGGTAAGAAGAGATCTGCACTGTTGGATCAATCCTAATTGAACATCAACCTTAAATAATATGCACGAGATCAATTCCCTTGTAAAGCGCAATTCATGGGATTAAAAGTGATCAAAAGGGTCCAAATCCCTTCTGACGCCTCACTTTAACTATATTTCTCATACGATTCTTCGTCTATGGGATAGGACACGAGTTGAGTGGAACAAAAATAAGGAAGTTAGGGACAAGATTGATAAAAACTAAAATACCCTTGCCAAATTAGAACCACGTAAAACTTTGCACAATTCTTTCACGCCCTTACCTCACTCCCGTCCGTCGTGTCCTTTCCACATACCAAACGTTGAGGAATTACAATTTGCTATGTTTTATGAAAGAAAAAGATTTGCTTAGTTAACTGAGGTTTATATTTGCTATGTTTTATGGAAGTAATAGGATTTGTATTTTTTCCATGGCAGGAAAGTAAGTATCACAGGATCAGGAAGAGCAATCCGGGTGGCGGAGGCAATGATAATGCACAAGGTTGCTTCGGCTTCAGCACCTCCACCTCCCTCCGACCTAACACCGGACCATCTTTCCGTTGAAAATCTATCGCTTAACAACCAATAATTCGTTTTCTTTTCGTTATTCCCTTCGAATATGCCATATTAAGCCATATACCATATGTGATGGAGGATGAGAAAGAGGAAAAAAGTGCATAAAAACACAAAGGGTTTGGAATGAAGATAGGCTTGGTTTGGTTTTGTTGTAAGGAGGTTTAATTTTATTATGTCAAGTTTTTGTGTTATTATTATGAGGTAATTTTATTTTGGAGGAGAAGAGGGTAGTACAAGGGTTTATTGTTATATTATTGAGATTTTAGTGGTTGAATTATTCTTATAATAAGTGATGGTGATGATGGTGGTGGTCAATCTTTTTCCAAAGTTATTATGTGATTCAATTCAATTTTGGAGAATTTAAGTTTCAAGGGTGACACGTTGGATTCGCTGAACCAAGAAGTGGTTTGACAATTGACCATTTTAAATTCCCTGCTAAAACGATGTCGGTATTGTCAAAATGGATGACTTTTTAAAACAAATGTTATTGGAATTTTCATCATTTTCACTGAATTTTTTCCTCCAAGTTTTGTGATAGTTGCTAGAAAATGTGGACAAGGTTTTCGACTTTGGAGATGAGTTGTGTATTCATGCTTAATTTAAAATATTAATTTGTGGAAAGGAATTTAAAAAGTTAGAGATAGATGATATTTCATGAAATAATTTACTATATAATTTGTTTAATTTTGGTGGGTTTGGGTCAATTTAAGTTAAAAGTATCTTGATTATTATATATGATTTTTATTCTATTTAAAGTAGGGTAAGTGCTTACTTAAGGCCGTAAACGAGCCGAACAAACACGAAGGTAGGCTTGTTCGCGTTCGTTTGTTTAACTTAACTGAACAAATGAACGAAATTTTGTGTTCATGTTTGTTTGTTATGGAGATATGTTTGTTCATGTTCGTTCATTAAAAGTTAAACGAACAAACATAAAAGAACCTAAACGAACGAACATAAAGTAACACAAACGAACAGAGATAAAAGAACATAAACGAATAAACATAAATGAACATAAACAAACGTAAACAAACTAACATAAAGGAAGAAAAACATAACAAAATCAAAAACTGTGTAAGCTTAGAAGATAAAAAAAGAAATTCTAAAAAACAATTTAGTTGATGATTTTACATATTAATCTCATAAATATATTTATATATATAAACAAACGTAAACGAAAGTAAACCAACATAAACGAATGTAAACAAACATAAATGAACAAACGAGATCATTGTTCATGTTCGTTCATTTAACTATAACTAAACAAACACAAAAATGTGTTCATTTATTAAATAAACGAACATAAACGAACTTCCAGCCAAACGGCTCGCAAACGGTTCGCCGAACGTTTGGTTCGTTTACAGGCCTATGATTACTAGTATTATTCGTATTTTTGGTTGAGAATGACAAGGACTGAGAAGCACAATGCAATGAGCCATAGAACGGAATTACCACAGTAAGTTTGAGAAATGACTTAAACCTGGTAAGCGCTTATCGGGTTTAAAATGCTCACCAACAATCTTTTTTCAAAGACAAGAATGTTACACAATAAGATAGTTAAATGTGAATACCTGACTCTTAGATTTTAATTTTGTTAGGAGACTAGATTGGGTTGAGGATCGTATCTTCATTGTCAACCATCATCTAGCGTAAGTCATTTTCATATTAATCATGAATAAAAAATGTTATTTTTTTGGGAATATTTAATAATCAACTCACTTTAAAGACATTGGCAACAGTTTTTCAAAGATATAACACAAAATAAAATACATATTTTAATTAAAAACATCATTATTTAATATAATAAAATCAAAGGAAAGATAACTGACAAGAGACAAAGAAGGGGACTAAAAATTGGAATTTGCTCTATGATCTAATAAGCTAAAAAAGATACAATAAAAACAAAAAACTAACCCTCTTTTAACTAGAGTGAGTTAAAAGCATCAAAATTAAAACAAAATGCAAATTATAGTAATTAAAATTGTAATTCGTTTACAAGACAAACCGAACTTGATAGTGACTTATAACCATAAGGACCAAAAATGTAATTTACTCTTAAAATAATTTAAATTTGTTAATTTAGGTATATTGTTGATTACCGATAACTCTAATCATCCCATGTGGATCCTGTTATAGGCAATACATGTGAGAAGACATTTCATGAGCCAACTCAACAACCAAAGATTCAAGCCTACATCGAGTGGAATAATCTCAAGCCCAGACAAATATTGTGGTTGGGGGATCTAGGTCTAGCGTAAGCTGGGTCGGGACAACGATAGATTAGTGAGCTGCCCGTGGATTCCCGATACCGCCAGGGAGGTGTGAGTGCGTGCGTGATAGTTGTTCGTTGGTTCGATGCCGCTATGCCTTCCTAAAAAAGCAAACAAACAAACCAAGAATGTACCTTTTTTGCCCCCACACTAATTTCCATACATTTCATTTCCTACATTAACTTAAATCTAGAGAATAAAATGCCTACCAACAAGAACATTACTTCATTTACCTTATCATATAACATTCTCAGTAATCAAAATTGATTTCCTGTAAGCGTATTCAACCCAGTAAATGCTTACTGCTAAAAGTCATTTTCATCAATTCCTTGTCATGCTACTTACCGAGTAAGATTTGCGGTGGTTTCCATGCTTAATTGGTAAAGATTGTAAGGTAAGTGATACCAGCAAGCGCTTAATAAACTCTGACATTCAGTCCATTTTGATGGCTAAGAATATTAAGCCATAAGGTAAATAATAATAGTGACGTTTGCCGCTAAACGCTTACCTAGTAAGCATATCGTAAAGATTTAAGATGCTCTGACAACCTATCATATCCGAACAAGTAACAATATTGGCAACAAACACCGTTTTTGAACCGATTCATATCCACCAAATCTTTGAAAGCTATTAATCATGAGATATTTTTGTTATATTTCACTAGTACAAAAATTCACATTTGCCACGGTAAAAAACCGTGGCGATAGGCATTTAGTCACAGTTTTTCATTTTTATCAAACCGTAGCCTATTCTCCCGTGACCATTG
>LUCG01035378.1:0-11037 GCA_001633085.1 Carthamus tinctorius | reverse complement strand
TATGAGTTTTGATAACGCTAGTAACAATACCGCATGTATTGATAAATTACGTTTGACTTTATCTCTTATTCTAGATGGAAAATTGTTTCACACACGTTGTGTCGCACACATAATAAACTTATCCGTTCAAGACGGCCTAAAAATACTTGATCCCGTTTTAACTAAGTTTAGGCTTTTGATACGTCGGATTTTTGCAAAAGGAAAAAGACTTCAAAACTTATTTATAGAGTTTTGCGATAGTGTCGGTTTTTAAGCTTTGTCGGGGGCTCATGATATGCCGGTTCGATGGATTCGACTTGGAAAATATTGGATAATTTATTAAGACAAAGACAATATATTCAACCATTTTATAATCGTTATTTCCCGCATAACGAAATAACTTATCGTGATTGGTAAATGATTCAAGGTTTTCACGATATTTTGTTCGATTTCAAAACTGCAACAACGTTATTATCCGGTGTTTATTATCCAACGAGCCCTTTAGTTCTAAATCAAATATTTATTTTGACAAGCAAAATTGCTCAATACGAAAACGATGTCAACTTTCACAATGTGGTACGACCAATGGAATTGAAGATGAGAAAATATTTCGATGAGATCCCTTTTGGTTTTCTTTGTGTCGTGGCATTAAACCCGTATTTAAATATGATGGGTGTCGAAATTTTGATAGCAAGAATATGTAGGTCGCTTGGTTTGGATACGGCAACAAGTACTACTTTTTCTTACAATCACATACTCCAATTTAAAAGTGATTTTCATCAAATATTTGAGATTTATAGAGTAAAGTATGGGGGAGGAAGCCAACAAACCAATACACCGCAATTGTTTCCATCGAGTTCTAGCCGTGGCACTACTCGAGCCAACTTAATGTCAAGTTTAATGCAATCGGTTGTCGCGGAATCTAGTAAAAGAGCTAGATTTGATGGGGATACTTTGGGTGAATTTAATCAATACATCAATACTAATTTTCTAGCTGCATCCGCTACACCCGCCGACAATATTGAAGCAATAAATTTATTAGAATGGTGGAAAAATAAACAAGCTAGTTTCCCAATTTTGTCAACTATTGCACTTGATATACTAACAATCCAAGCTAGTACTGTAGCTTCGGGGTCTGCTTTTTCTCTCAGTGATAGGGTTATATCAGAGCGACGATCTAGATTAACGGCGCAATCGGTTGAGTGTTGCATTTGTCTGAAGAATTATTTGGATGGAGAATATAGAATTCAACACCATCAAGACCTAACGCGGGATCTAGACGGTATAGAAGATAACTTAGACGTAATTGAACTGGAAGAAGGACTAAGTCTGCCGGTATCCGAAACCGATGTCTCTGAGTCTAGTACAATCTCACGGTACAACGATGAAGACGAAGCGGACGATACTGACAACATAAGCGATCAAATGGCGGTTGAGCGACTAAGAAGATACAATACTTTTGATGAATACAATCCGGAGATGAGTGGATACTACGAGACACACTACAACCCATTGTGGTATTACGATTACGATCAATCGAGAGCGGGAGGTTCGGGATCGGGAGCGGGNAATAAAACGTATGTGTATTTTAGTGATACTAGTATTAATTATCAAGTTTGTGACTTTAATAATTAAGTTCTTAATTAGATTAATAGTATACACAAAAAAATCAAACAAAGATAAAAAAAATACAAAAAATCGACGTAAATCACCTAAACCGGTTTTGGGCCCGGCCCGAACCGGTTTGGGTTTTCCGGTTCACCAGCTATGGAGTAACGGGTCAGCTCTATTTGTGTCTAGCCCAGCCCGATCCGAACCGGTTTAAGGCCAAACCGGTTTGGGCGTCTACTGTAGCAGCCCGGTTTACGGCTCAGCCCGGCCCGTCACGGCCCGAACCCGGATATTGGCCATCACTAATCAAAACTACGTAATTTTGATTAAAACGAAAAAAAATTAAATCTTTCCTCTTTTCCAAAATTGACTCCAGCCAAAATCTATTCCAAACATCCAGTTCTAGCCAACATCGATTCCAAATTCTATTGATTTCAAAATCAAATCCAAAATCGATTAAGGAGTCACCGGTGGTGGAATATTGGATGAGTTCTCGGTCATGGAGAACGCAAATAACCTGCTATCGCCGGTGGTGGTGGTTCGCTTTCTTAAACCAATGTCGTCGGAGTCGTTCTGATCATCGGAACCGTCATTTTGATCAAAAACTTTGACCGATAAGCTGGAATCAGATGCTGATCCTCCGACCTCTTTACCTTCTTTATTATTATTATTATTATTATTATTATTATTATTATTATATTCTAGCATCACAGGTGAAGAAAATCTCTGATCAGCTCCCTCATGGTCATAATCTCTTATCTGATTAGGTGACCCATTTAGATCACACATTATTTCCTTTTTAGAAATCAAAAACCACTTGAAACAAACCTCTTTTCTCTCTCTACTTTTGATGATCAAATGGGATCGGGTTCGTTTTTCTTTCCTGTAGACAAGTGTACGTATGTATGTATGTATATCTTCTTGTGTGTGTGGGAGATTAATTGAAGGTTAGGTATAGAGGGATCTTGTATCTGTAGAAAATTTATTTGCTTATGACGACTAGTTTCTCAAAATTAATCGATTTTGGATTTGATTTTGGAATTAATAGAATTTGGAATCGATTTTGGCTGGAACTGGATGTTTGAAATCGACTTTGACTGGAGTCGATTTTGGAAAAGAGGAAGATTTGATTTTTTTTTTATTTCTTTTTTGGTTTTAATTTTGATGAGTATTGTAGCTAAGCTTAGGTATATGACAGTCATACACTCCATCTAACACAATATTATTGTTATCATTGTTTAAATAGATAAAAGACAAAAGGAGAGTTAAAATAACCAAGTTACCCTTTAATTAACAAATGAGAGTTAACAAGAACCTAGGCAAAGGAACCAACTCGAAACGAAATACAAACCATGACCAATTGTTATCCCTTACTTTGAAAAGGAACATAATATATTCGGAGCAAGCCACAAGACTTACCATATAATCTACTCTAAGACAAATATAAACATGTTGATTTCAAAATACTTGAGTTTTTATTCATTGAATTAATGGAAGACTTTTACTTATTAAAATTTTCCTACAAAATCCGTCGTTAAATAGGCGATTCTTCCCAAACCGTTACAAAGTTGATGGGTAAATTGTTTGGCAAATTACCCAAATTTATGGTGGGTGATTTTTGCATCATTTACTTCTCTTTCATTACAAATGTTGTGTTTCAGACTTTTGATGAAGAGTTGGTAACATAATGGAATTATGGAAACAACCTTTTTGCCTGCCTCACAAGTATTTCACACTTATCCCATTCATACCAAACTAGTTGTTAATATAAAGGAATAAGAACGCACAAACCCAAAAATATTGGTAGAAAACACAAGTTTTTTATGCACCAAAAGTTCCATATATAACTCATACAAACCCAATTACCTGAAACTTAGCCAGGAATAAACTCAACACAAGTTATATATTAAACACCATTTTGGTTCAAATCACAATACAAATATAGGCAGGCATATAATCCATTAATACATGGACGTGTTTTTTCAAACAAAAGAAGCGCTGGTTTGGGAAGATTCTGGTGGGTAAGTACAAGTCTTGGTTAGATTCGACATAATTTCAGCCTCCTCCTCCCTTTCGCGATCGGAGGAATCACAACGTGGAACGACATATCCTATCTTCTTCAAAGAGTAAGTGAACGTTTTCACAAGGGAAATGTAAAGTGGCAAGTACGAGAAAGCAAAGATGATGACCGGAAAGAAAGCCACCGAATACAGAGCGACTCGCGTCCATTTGGCCTCGTTACGTATCAGAAGAATCACGGTCGCTGCAAATGCCACCATCATCATGGAGACCGATAGGATCAACAAAGTAACACCCAGCAGTAGCTTTTGAGGAAGGGACTGTTGAAAATCCTTGAATCTGAAGGGCGATGTGAGGATGTTAAGAAACATGATGACGGATGTTAGAGCAAATGCTAACGAAAGCACATCGGTCATGGTAAACAAGAAGAAAAAGGGTTGGTTTTGAAGAATTGGGTATCCAGTCTCTTGATTTGGTCCTCCTGGAACTGTGTAAGCAGCAGCAAATGCAACTGTCGCAATGAGGACAGCTACAATGGAGCAGTTCTCTGAAGTACCCTTCATCCATTCTTTGGCCTCTATGCGATGCTGAGCGTTGTTGGTGGCAAAGAGCTTTTCGGCGGTTAGTCCTTCTGAATTGTAGTGCTTTGTGAAATGGGCTTTCGAGATTTTCTTCACCCGCTGCACCAACGGATACAAATTACACAAGATCATGATACGACAAAATAGGATTCAAATATAGTATTTTATAGAACCAAATAAAAACCATCTTAACTGTAAAAAAGACTATAGGACAGTTTTAAACGTTTTAACAAGTTTTTTATAATAATTTTCAAATAAAACGTCCTTGTAACTATTTTATAGGACACGATTTGAAAAAGTATCCTATAAATACAAGTGTCCTTTAAAAAGATAAGTTTATTTGACAATTCTCAAAAGTATCATGTAAAATTAGCTAATACGACACTTTTTTTAACATTAATTTACAAAAACCTTGTTGTGAAGCTCAAAATTGTCCTATAAACTTATTGTAACACTTGATGTTCTTACTTGTTAGGTCATATAAACACTCTATTAAACCGTTCATTTATTTTATGACTTATATAAACTCGATTTGGTTGCAGTGGCTCTAAAAACTTATTACAACGCTTTTATATATGATGCACAATTATTTGGTCATATGAACTTAATTAATCCCGATAAAGTAGTTTGTCAGGATACTTAGGGGACGTTTACTTAAACACTTACTTAGTAAGTGTTTACCGGTAGAATTGAACACTATCACCTACCATATCGAACAATATTTTAGTCTCTAGAGATGGTAGTACGCAACAATTTACCCGGTAAGTTTTTACCAGGTAAGAGTTGTCGATCTTACTTACCAGGTAACACTCTCGGTTCATGTTATCCCTCTTACCGGGTAAGATTTTAGTCATTTTCATGTTCATCTCATAAGGTAAATTGACCTGGTAAACACTATAACCGGATAAGTGTCAAGTATGTTATCAGACACTTGAGTAAATTCTTATTATATATCTTATGATCATATTAATGCTAGCTTCTGAACTATACGTTTATTGTTCATTTACCTCAAAGAGAAGCAAATCTTCTTGCAAAACTAAAGCCGGACTTCTCATGTCTTCATACCCGACCTCGGCTGCCTTTATACCAACCATATGAAGTATGGAATTCCCTTTGTCGTCAATCTTTCGTATAAGTCTCATCATTGGTGTCTCCATTTTCTCCACCATATCAAATATCTGAATTTGTCGATACTTAATCGCTACATGCAAGATATTACGCCCTTCATCATCAACATGCTCGACCGCCTGAGGATACATCTCGAGAATTCCCTTAACAATCTCCGTACAACCCGATTTGGTGGCCAAGAATAATGGGGTTTCAGCAATATCCACGACTGTCGTTTCTTTCTCTTTTATCGAAGTTTGTCCGGTCAGAGACACCGAGGTTTTCCCATATTTGTGTGTTTTCAGCATACTCTTGTCTAATGCTGATTCAGTCTGTTCCCATGATGAGTCTCTTTCAATCAAGAAATTTGCAAGTTGTACCACTGTTTCATATTTCTTCATTTGTTCCCATAGAGGCACCTTGCAGCATGTTCCAATAACTATATACATATTTATTAGGAGGTTTAAGAAAAACCTAACGAAAAACTAAAAAATACGTTACTTATTGTTTATTTAGACGGTGTGTATATATGCATACACGTAATTAAGTTAAGTCTTTTTCTTGTTTTATGCATGTGTTAATGTTACAGATTATATGTATGCACAGGTTCATATCGTCCAGATTAACAACTACGAGGGTGTTCCTTAATTTTTCAGTTTTTTGCGGTTTTCGCGTGAACCTATATATATGGTTGGATTCGGTGAGAAGTTGAGGTTAATGTGAAAAAGATGAAAAGTCATTATCAACCATTGGATGAGAAGTGCATGCACGTTAGGAAGATGCACCAGATTAATCTGTTCTAAAGCATAATGCATAGGAGGGCAAAAGATTAAAATTGATTAACCGTTCGGATCCACTTCTGACTTCTCACACTTTTCACATTAACCTCAACTTGTTGCACAATCCTTCCCCTTGTGTATAATATACATGGTTTTAAAAAGGTCTATTACCTTCTTTTTTAAAAGGAGTATTAGCTTTAGTTTGGACACCTGCAAATGGACATTTTTTCATGAATGCTAATGATAAAAAACAATAAATTCATGGTTACATATGTCTAAACCCAAAAAAGGATGTAAATTGTGTAAACTCAAAAAAGGATGTAAATGTGTAAACTCATGGTTGCATACGTAAATCAATGAAAAATCTTTTGTAGAGTTGTTTAATATGATGAAAATGTTTTATATACTAAATTTTTTGATGAAATTGTTTCTTAAGAAGGTGTTTTTTACGTACAAATGAAAAAGTTTCACATGAATAAGGAAACAGTTTCATATGAATAAAAAACACCGAAATATAAAGCAATTTCATCAAAAATTGAAGTTTATGAAACATTTTCATCATATTAAACAACTCCATGAACCAATTTCATTGATTTAATCTATGCAACCATGAGTTTACACGGTTTACACTCTTTTTTGGGTTTACAAATGAACTTCCCTATATATATATATACACATATATATAGAGAGAGGGAAGTTCATTCTTAAACTCACAAAAGGTTGTAAACCGTGTAAGNTGAAAATGTTTCATAAACTTCAATTTTTGATAAAATTGTTTCATATTTCGGTGTTTTTTATTCTATGAAACTTTTTCCTATTTCTGTGAAACTTTTTTCATTTGCACGTAAAAAACACCTTCATATGAAACAATTTTATCAAAAAATTTAATATATGAAACATCTTCATCATATTAAACAACTCTACAAAAAAATTCATTGATTTACGTATGCAACCATGAGTTTACACGGTTTACAGTCTTTTGTGGGTTTACAAATGAACCTAACCCTATATTGATATATACATACATATATATAGCTATATATAGAGAGAGGGAAATATCAGAGACAAACCCTGTAATTCTTACAAACTATGCAAACCAATCATAGCCTTTGATCTAGGCTAAAAATGTTTGATTTTGTTTTGTTTCCTAATATAAATCCATGATAATAACTAATGAATATTATTAGCTTCCATATATATCTCAGTTTAATTAATGAACCATGATAATTGTCTATAAATATTATAACTCTACTATTTCCAAATATAATGGTTTTTATTGTTTATAAAATTACGAAGTTTGTATTTGAAACGAACCCTATATAAACGTTCTAACGATAACGTTAACTATTTATGGGACGCAAGGAGTTTCGCCTATGTACAAAATCGGATGTGATTTTACACTTACAGAAAAAATAGGACGTGGACAACTTTGGACATGACTTAAAGTGGCGGGCAAATTTTCATGAATCATATGTGATTACGAAACTCCTCGTGTTCNTATGTGTGTATGTGTGTATGTGTACATGTGTATATATATATATTTAGAGAGAGAGAGAGAGAAAGGGGATTAAGTGAGAATATTATCTATTTAAAAGAGCACGAAAACCAACAAAAATCATAAATGGTTTTGCATTAAATTTTGGAAAGGCCATGGGAATGACTTTGACTCCAAATTGGAAAGTCCCGCAAATCATGTATGATTTTGTACATGAATCATATATGATTTTGTTCGTTCTCGTATTCTTTTAAATAGATATCATTCTCGTTTGAACTCACCTCTATATATATATAGNCATCTTCGGTTACGGTGGACTCGATCACGGAGGATTGACGCGATTCGTGGGAGGGTGGAGATTATTAAAGGAGGGGACCCGGTCAAAGTCGTCTTTATTGACTGAATGAGTGGATGAGATTCGTCCTCATGTTTACACCCAAAATTAAGTTCGCATTCGAACTTTCCTCTATATGTGTGTGTGTGTGTGTATTCAAATGAGAAGTAGTAAAAACTATAAAGTGGAAAAATGATCTCTAGCCCTTCATCCGGTCAATAATTGTAGTTTTGACTGTGAAATACTTGATAACTTCTCTCATAGGTTGCAGAAGACGGAATGGTAGTTTCGTAACTTTTACAAATAAACGACAAACAAGTTCATATATGAAATTGTGATTGATATACGAATTACACGAGTTCATATATGAGTGTATAGTTCATATGTGAATCAATTAAAAATAGTTAATATAAGAATTACATAGGTTCATGTATGAATATTTCATATATGAATCAGTTAAAAATAATTAATATGTGAATTACACAAATTCGTATATGAACATTAGAAGATATATATAAATTACACAGGTTTATGTATGAATCAGTTAAAAATAGTTAATATATGAATTATAAAAGTTCATATATGAACTCGTTTTCGGCCTATTTGTAACAGTTACGAAATTACCTCTTTATTTTTTACGTAGCAACGAATTTTGACAGGTAAAAACCGCAATCTCTGACCAATCAACACCATAATTTTTTACTAGTCAAATTTGATCTTAGGCGCCATATGAACGGCTAGAGATCGCTTCACTTTACATTTTTTTTACCATTTTATTTTAACCTAGAGTAAATTACATATTTGGTCATTGTGGTTTAGGCCTTTTACCTACAATGGTTCCAAAATCAAAATAAATACATAAATGTGACTCGTGGTATGCAATTTTGCTAAGTTTTGGTCCCTCTGACCAACATCCTGTTAACTCCATGTGTTAAATGATGAGAGACCAAATCAGTAAACAACATTTTCATCTTTTCTCTTCCCCTCCCATTAAAAACATATCAAACCACACAAACCACAAGGACCGAATTCGTAATTATTTCTGAAAAAAAATATTTTTCATTCTTAAACTAATTAATTATTATGTTTTAATGTACATTAATTATTATATTTTAAGTTTAATCTTATATTTAAACATATTTTCTTTCAAATAAAAATATTACTACAAATATTTACAANTATATATATAAAGTTGAATTTTAATATATAGTATATAGATTCTTTCAAAAAATTATATGTGTGGGCATGCTAGTGCGTGCGCGTGCGCACACACACACGCATATATAGTGAGATTTTGTAGAAAATGAAATACATGGATCATTAGGTTAACTGATTTAGTACATATGGATTAATTGATGTTTACAATAATCAGTAATGAATACAAAAACCGGGTGAAATAAATTACATCAAAAGAACAAAATATATTTTTCTCAGTAATTTGACATGCATATTGATATATTTTTTTATCCGTTTTTTTCTTGAGACAAATATGAATATTCTTTTGATGTAATATATTTCACTCGATTACAAGATGTTAATTTTATGGTTTTATGTGTTTTTAAAATGCATATCAAATGTATAAAATTCAAGGCCAGTTGGTCAAAAAAAATTGGAAAAATGAAAATTTGTATAAAATAAATCAATTTAAAAAAATATTTAATATTAAGCTCATTTTGAAGATATTATCGAGACAATTATNAATAATTATAGCTAATGGGCTTGGGTTTAGGCTTTTGTATATGGGCCCTATATATAAAGGGCATAAGGTTGGGAAAATGTGTGTGGAAGTGTGTAGAAGCCATTTCAATGAGAGTCATCTAGTGTGTGTTTTAGTGTGTGTTCTTGTAGGTGTTTTTGAGAGCTCTCTATAATAAAATTCAAGAACTTCATATTTTGTCTCTTGATTTCTCTCATAAATCCTCTTGTTGTTTGATTATTTTGGGATCTACAATAATGATATATAATTTGTTAAAAACAAAAATTTCAACACATTTTAGTTCATATACATTATTTAAGTTAATATGATAAGGTGTAAAGTGAAAATGAAAAAAATAGGGGATTGGAAATAATTTAATTAACTAACTATAAGGCTATAGAGTGTAATCTTAAATTTTGGTTGAAAAAATAAAATTTTCTATTTTCTATTTATGTAATAGTGTGTGTGTATATATATATATTATGTCTATTACAATATAATACTTAATTAATTTAAAGTAAAATAAATAAATATTGTTGTAAATATTTGTGGTAATATCTATATTTGAATGAAAATATGTTTAAATATAAGATTAGACCTAAAGTATAATAATTAATGTACATTAAAGTATAATAATTATTTAGTTTAAGTATGAAAAATAATTTTTTTATTTTTCAGAAATAATTATGGATTTGGTCCATGTGATTTGTGTAGTTTTAAATGGAGGGGAAGAGAAAAGACAAAAGTGCCCTTTATTGATTGGTCCCTCTCATCATTTAACACATGGAGTTAACAGGATGTTGGTCAGAGGGACTAAAACTTAGCAAAAATGCATACCACAAATCCTATTTATGTATTTATTTTGATTTTGGGACCACTACGGATAAAAAATGTAAACCATAAAGACCAAATATGTAATTTACTCTAAAAATAATATAGACGTTGTGGAAATTATATATAGGGCATGGTAGTGTCATACGAGAATATATGAATTTCTTGAGTGAACCATGCTTTGTTCCACCGGCATGAAACGCGGACGGATTGCATGCAAGAAGTTGAAGAGCTGTCATCCCATCTCCATCTCGTTCATCCATCAGATAATCGTACTTGGAAACAATCTCGTAGGCCAGATCTGTATTTCACACCAAGATTTATTATATATCCAACTTATATACATAGAAATACACATGGAGGTCTAAGGAAAAACCTCAAAAAAGAGAAAACCGAGAAACACCATTGTAGCCGTCCATTTGGATTGTATATATGCATAGGTGCATAACAGTAAATTAAGTTGTTTTCTGGTTTTATATACAAGTGTATATTACAAATTACATCTATGCACAAGTGCATATAGTCAGATGGAGGACTATGAGTGTTCTTCGGTTTTTCCTTTTTTTAGATTTTCTTTTGAACCTAACCCGATATATATATATATA